>VYZX01007989.1:0-33283 GCA_013401335.1 Brachypteracias leptosomus | reverse complement strand
GCAGCTGCCCCCGCCTCAAGCCCCCACACCCCCAAAAACGCTTCGCCCCCTTCGGGGCTCTCAACCCCTTCGCCAGCCCGGCCGAATGGCCAGAGAGCCCAGAGTGGCCCAAGGTGCCTTCAGCCCCGGCCGCCCCATCTTCTTCCACCTCACCAGAGCCCTTCGCTCCAGCCGAGGAGCCAGCGGCCCCTCCTCGCCCCCCCAAGGGCTTCGAGGGGGACGGCATCGTCATCCGGGGGGCTGCCCCCCTCTCGCCCGCCGTGCTGCGTGGGGCCGAGGGCGGCCTCACCCGCCTCTACCTGGCGCAGGGCGTCATCGAGGTGCCACCGTCATCCTCGGCATGGGGCGAGGGGGGGGCCCCGCCAGCTGCCCCCCGCCCCAGCGGGGACGGCTCACCCTGGCTGCCCCCCGCCGACCTCTCGGCCCTGTCGCTGGAGGAGGTCTCCAAGTGCCTGCGCTTCATCGGCCTCTCCGAGGACGTCGTCAGCTTCTTCGCCCGCGAGCGCATCGACGGCAGCATCTTCGTGCAGCTCAGCGAGGAGATCCTGGCCGACGACTTCCGCCTCACCAAGCTCCAGGTCAAGAAGATCATGCAGTTCATCAAGGGCTGGCGCCCCAAGATCTAACCCCACGCCGGGGGAAGCCCTGGAGTGTGGAGGTCCCCCCAGACACCTGGACCGTGGCTCTGGCTCTCCCCGCTCCCCTCCCCTGCTCTAGCTGGGGGGCTTCCTCCTCCCCAACAGCTCAGTCCCACTACCCAGTCCCCTCCCCTTTCTGTTTTAACACTGGACGGTAATTTTGGCCCAAATGAGGCTGGAAAATACTGGAGTTTGCGTTGACTGGTTTAACTTAATCCTTGTGGATTAGTGTAATAAACATATGGGAGAAAAATGAGCCAGTGAGGAAGCCCCTTGCTTAGGGAGGAGGGGAAAAGGGGCTCTTGGTGGGGATGAAGGCTCCAGGGGTTGCTCCCATCCTCACACATCCTTCCCATCTCTTGGGATGGGACCTCTGTGCAAGGAAAACATTGCTCTGGGAGCTACTCTGGGCTTGGCAGGAAACTCCCTGGCCTGACAGACACAGGCAGCGCCAGGGAAGGGAAGCAGAGACCTGCCCTTAGCACTGCAACCACCCCCAGACTCTCAAAGCTCCCCCAAGCCTCCTCTGCAGAGCTCGATGGGGCCACCAGCAACAGAGGGGCTGGGAGGTCTAGTCCCAGCCCCTTGAACATGGCTCACCCCTCACAACACAGCTCCTCTCAGCCTCCACCTCACAGAGGAGAGATCCTGGGGGCTGCTGCATCCTCCACAGGGAGGGCTGAAGGCTGGATACCTTCAGCAGAGGCAGGATGAGATGATGTCTTAACCCAATTTTGTCCTAGTAGCACAAGATGTGATATAGGAAGAGCAGCAGCATCACCCAAGCCAGGGCAGTGGAGGCCAGGCCAGCTCTGAAACCAGTGACAGGTGCCTCGAAATTTAAAGCCTTTTAGTTTCAGTGGAGCTCTCCCCACAGGGGACCCCTCTGGCCTTTGGCTGCTTCGATTTGCAATTACCAGCGGGTCCATCTACCAGGATCACCCCAGGAGCAGCATTCAGGGCCAGCAAAAGAGCTGGAGGCTCCTCATGGCCTCCAGTTGATGACAGAGACAGGCTTTGTTCCACCAGCCCCTGCCTTTCCCCACCCTCCAGCAGCCCCATGGTGCGTCTCTCCACAGAACGTTGCCTGATCACTTTATTTCTGACTCCAGTGGTTCCATCCTGGCTGCTGGCCCAGGGAGAGGGGAGGAGAAGCAGGCGTGGAGTCCAAACCCAGGAGACGGGGATTTATTTCCTTGGAGGTTCATGGAAAGGCAAGGCCTGATGGACAGCCAGGGGCTGGACCCCGCCGGCTAGGCCAGGAGCTGGCAGCATGGAGGTGAAGGCAGAAGGAACTCTCCACCAACGAGGAGCCACGGGCCTTGGCCAGCACGGGACGGAACGTGCCCGACACACGGTAGCGGAGAAGGCACTTGAAATGACTACAAGCCACGAGGCAAATCCTCTGTCCCCCTCCCCAACCTCCCTCCCCTGCCTCCCCGGGGGCTTCATGGATTAACCTACAGAGGATGGCGTGTCACTGGAGGCAGTGGCCCCAGCTAGAGCTGTTGGCATGTCACGGGCCATGTTCACGGGTGGAATTTCTTGCTGGGGCTGTTGGCGTGGTCCAGCAGGAGCTGGCAGGGTGTGAACTGGCTGCCATAGACGGCCTCATACTTGCGCAGCTTGTCCACCAGCTGCTTGGCTCCGTAGGAGTCTGCGAACCTGAAGGGACCTGCCAGGGACAGAGGCACAGGATCAGGGAATGGGTGGGAAGGGACCTTTCAAGGTGGTCTTGTCCAACCTCCCTGCACTGAGCAGGGACATCTGCAACTAGAGCAGGTTCCTCAGAGCCCCGGACAGCCTAACCTGTAATGGCTCCAGGGATGGGGCAGCGACCACCTCTCTGAGCAACCTGGGACAGGCTCTCACCACCCTCAACATCAAGAATTCCTCCTTTTCTCTAGTCTCAATCATCCTTTTTTAGTTTAAAACAATCACCCCTTGTCCTGTCTATCCCCATCTTTCTGACAGTCCCCTTGAAGTCCTGAAAGGCCACAAGATCTCCTCAGAGCCTTCTCTTCTCCAGGCCCAACTCTCCCAGCCTGGCCTCCCAGCAGAGGCTTCCAGCCCTCCCAGCATTGCTGGGGCCTCCTCTGGCCCTGCTCCACCAGCTCCATGGCTCTGCTGTGCTGAGGACTCCAGAGCTGCCCCAGCACTGCAGGGGGGTCTCCCCAGAGCGGGGCAGAGGGGCAGGATCCCCTCCCTGCCCTGCTGCCCATGCTGCTGGGGATCAGCCCAGGAGGACATTGGCTGCTGGGCTGTGAGCACATGGGGCCGGCTCAGCTCCAGTTCCTCACCCCCAGCACCCCCAAGTCCTTCTCAGGGCTGTAGGTGCTTGGAAGGATGAGAGCACTGGATTTGGTCAATCCATCCTTCCCCAAAAGAGATCCTGTCTCAGCAGGGTAACACAGGTCCCTGCTCCCTGCCTGTCCTCCTGCATCAAGCAGAAGGACAAGCTGAGGCACAGGTAATTGAGATTGCTCCCCTAGCCTGAGGTTGTCCCAAGGAGGAAAAGAGTTCAGCAGAAGCACCACCTCACACCCAAGAGCCCTTGGTATGCTTCAGTTGTGACTCAAACCTCAGCTCACGCCTCATCCACTGCCCAGCCCATGGCCATGGCCACCCAGCCAGGCTGCAGATGAGTCCAGGAGAACTTTGCCCATGCTCTTGGCTGGTGCCTTGGCCTGACAAGTGCTGTGCACCACGGCCAAGGTCATTAGCTCAGCTTTGTCTGTGCTGTGTGCAGACATGGGGGGAATGGTGTGTCCTCAGGCTCCACAGGGGTTGGACTAGATGACCCTTAAAGGTCCTGTCCAACCCAAACCAATCTGTGGTTCAACTTCTCAAGCCTGTGAGCAGCACAAGACCAGGCTTCCAGAAGTTTGGCAAGACTCCCATCTGCCCAGGCAGGGAGTGGTGGCCAGAGATAAGATACCAGAGGCTCCTTTCTCAACAAGCACCACAGGGCTCCACAAAAACCAGGGGTTTCTTAAAAATTTGGGGCCTTTGCAAGTCTCCCATTCCATCCAAACTTCCATGAGTGCTAGGCACTGTAAAAGCTCTTCCTCTGAAGCTCTCATGGGAAGTGCCGATGGGGGTGAGGCCAGCATGGCTCTGCCTTCTTATTCAAATGTGAAGACACAGGAAAGGGCCTGGTTTGAGTCCCCATATCACCACCAGTCACAGCTCTGCAAAACAGCTGGACCAGCAGATGATCTCCACAATGACCTGGCAGAAGCATCTCACAGCAGCTCTTAGGCTCACTGCCACCTCTCCTGGGCTGGGAATGCTGGAACAAGCTCTGGCTCAGGCTTTACATCAGAGGATGCTCAGGCTTGTCAGACTGCAGCTCAAATCTGGCCTTAAAGGCTGAATGGGGCTAGAGCCCATGAGGCAAGTCCACTGTGAAGCTTTCAAACCAAGCCAGGAAGCCCTTCCCAAGCCTCAGCTGGACCTGCTTACCTCCCAGGCATGGTGGGAAGCCCAAGCCGAACACGGCACCGATATCTCCCTCCACGGGGTTGCTGAGGATCCCCTCCTGCAGGCACATGGCTGCCTCGTTCACGAACCTCGTCACCAAGCGCATCTGGATGTCCTCATCGCTGCACCTGCAAGGACAGAGCCTGTGAGGGCTGCATGGTGGCTGGATGGAGGAGCACCTGAACAGGAGGAGAAACTTGTTTGCTGTGAGGGTGGCAGAGCCTGGCTGAGGCTGCCCAGAGAGGTTGTGGAGTCTCCTTCTCTGGAGAGATTCCAAATGCTCCTGGACGTGATCCTAGGCACCCTGCGCTGGGTGTCCTGCTGGAGCAGGGGGGGTGGAGAAGGTGATTCCCAGAGGTCCCTTCCAACTCCCACCATTCTGGGTGATTCTGTGAAGCCAGCACAGACCAGGGAAAGAGTCAGGCCTGGGGCAGGGAGAGAGAATGGTTTCTCACTAAGACTGTCCCCATGAGGATAAGGACTAAGCTCTGGGATGTGTCCTGAAGCAAAGACTCCATCAGGCCAGATGGGAACTGCTTCAGATGTTTCAGTGCCAGGCTCTGCAACACCTGACACCAGGAAGGTCACAGCAAGGACTGCAGCAACCTGCTTGCCCTGGCAAAAAACATTCTACAAGGGTGCCCAAGCAAATGCTGATCAACCCAAGGATGCCTCATTACTACTAGAACAGGCTCCAAACACCAACTGGAGAGATCTTCGTGTTCAGCGATGTCATAAAATCCTAGAATCATTTTGGTTGCAAGAGACCTTTAAGCTCATCGAGTCCAACTGTTCCCCCAGCACTGCCAGGGCACCACTAAACCATCACCCTCAGCATCACATCTCCACAGCTTTCAAAACCCTCCAGGGATGGGGACTCCACCACTGCCCTGAACAGCCTGGCACAGCCCTTCACAATCCTTGCAAGCAAATTGTTCCTCATCTCCAACCTCAACCTCCCATGGTGCAACTTGAGGCTGTTTCCTCTTGTCCTGTCACTTGTTCCTTGGGAGAAGAGAACAACCCCACCTGGCTCCAACCTCCTTTCAGGGAGTTGTGGAGAGCCAGAGGGTCTCCCCTGAGCCTCCTTTTCTCCAGGCTCAACACTCAGCTGCTCCTCATCACACTTGTGCTCTAAACCCTTCCCCAGCTTCGTTGCCCTTCTCTGGACATGCTCCAGGCCCTCAAGGTCCTTCCTGGCATGAGGGTCAAGTGACACTGAGTGTCCTCCCTCCAGTGCTGCCCAGTGCAGCCTTTGTGCTGCTGCACAGAGCCGGGAGAAGGAGCTGGGCAGGGGTGAGGTCTAGCCCCACCACTCCAGCACACACAGCTACTTACACTTCAGGGTTGGCTGGCACTTTGAACCGTGCCAAGATCTCATCCATGCCGGAATTCACACTTCTGTTCTTCACTCCCTCCTGGTAAATGTAAAAGCCTTTCCCTGCCTTGCGACCTGCCAGGGATAAGAAGAAAGAGTCACCTCCTGCCACACGTCTTGTCTGCTCGGGACACCTTCACCTCTGATCTTCTTGTGCTTCCATAAGCAGGAGCAGATCCTCCCACCACAGCCATCGCTGTGCTTCAGAGTGAGCCCGTTTGCTGCCTCACCAAGGACAGAGGGAAGGTGCCCACGTCCAGCTGACTCCTTGGCACGATGCTGCTGCTGTGCCAGGCACTAAATGCCCTCACTAGATCCAGAGGACAGGCAAGTAATGGCACCGTTTCCATGACTACAGCAGCAAAAAGGCACAGTCCTTCTGAGCGAGGCACAAAGATGACAGGATCTCCTCAGTAACACTCACTGCTGGTGGTCTGGTCACAGGGTGGTCTCACAGCAGGGTGAGAGCTGTCATGGCCCACCAGCAGGTCCCACTGATGGACGTTGCTCTGTGCTCATGTGCTCAGAGGCACAGCTGCTTCTGGCATCCAGCACCACCAGGGCATGGCTTCTGCCATAAGGACAGAGACTTCATTTTCCCTTGCACAGAGCTTAGAATCACAAAATGTTTTGGGTTGGAAGAGACCTTAAAGATCATCTCATTCCAATCCCCCTACCATGGGCAGAGACATCTCCCACTAGGCCACATTGCTCGTCGCTCTGTCCAACCTGGTTTTGAACACATCCAGTGATGGGGCATCCACAGCTTCCCTGGGCAATCTGGGCCAGTGTCTCACCACCCTCGCAGTGAAGAACTTCCTCCTAATTTCTCATCTCAATCCCCGCTCTTCCAGTTTGAAGCCATCACTCCTCATCCTATCACTACAAGCCCTCATGAAAAGTCCCTCCCCAGATTTCTTATAGGCCCCTGAGTTTCTAAAGCTCAGCTCAGAGCTTGTTTCGCTTGAGTACATTTATTTCCAGTCACTTGCTTCCCATTGTCCCGGGGCACTTGTGCAGGTTTAATGAAGGGGCCAGACAAGAGGTTCATGAGATCTTGCCTGCTGCTCTGGGCTGTGTCTTTGCCTGCTGCTGCTGTTTCTGCAAAGGAAGCTGCCAAAGGTCTACCCTGTAGAGGTGGAGGGGATTCGCCCCCATTCCCACTTCTGTTCTCCAACTGCCCTCACCTGCAGCAGAAGAGGCTGATGGTAGCTGGTGCTTTTCCTTGAACAAAGGGGGAACATGCTGGATTAAAACAGCCTAGTGCCTCACCTAGGAAGCCTTTCTCCACCATGAGCTTGAACAACTCGATGCTGCCTCCTCCGAAGCGCGCGCCAAAGGCCTTGCCGAGGTCCTCGGCGACATGTGTGGCCACATCCACACCAACCTCGTCGATCAGCGTGGCAGCACCCACAGGAAAGCCAAAGGCTGTAGAGATGGCGTCTACTTTCTTTGGATCAATGCCCTCCTGCAAGAATGGAAGGGGAAGCAAGGATGGCTTTGGGTGAGGGTCATAGAATGGCTTGAAAGGGACCTTAAGGATCATCTAGTTTCAACCCCCCTGCCATGGGCAGGGACACCTCCCACTAGACCAGGTTGCACAAGGCTCCATCTAACCTGGTCTTGAACACATCCAATGGTGGAGTCACACATCCAGTGATGGAGCAAACACATCCCTCAAAACCCAGCGTGGGGACAGAAAGCCCTCACTGATGGGGCCATGGACAGTGACCAGCCCCAGCAGCTGTTGGGTTATGGACAGGAGCAGCAGAATTGTGCTTGCACCATTCTCAACTCTCCTCTGGTGCCATGTGGGGGTGAAAGAGCCAAGAGCAGGCTGAGGATAACCACAGGCACTTCCCTTCTTGGTCAGGGCTGGGCTCAGCCTGATGGGGGCCAAGGAAGAAGCAGAGTTTACATGATATTTGGCAGATGTTCAGTAGCTGACTGAGATACACACCTGGAGAACTCGGACCACTTCTGCCAGCATCGGCCCCAGGCACCTGGTGGTGTAGAAGCCAGGCCCATCCTAGGGAAGAAGAAGGCAGGTGAGTACCAAGCACGGGACCAGCAGCACAAGAATCGTGTTTCACAGCCCAGGCTGCAGTTCAGGCACTGACACGAAGGGCAGAGACATCAAACTCCACTTCCAACCACGTACCACTGATTGCTAGAACAGTTTTTTCCTGCGGGGCTCAGCAGTGGTTGAAGAGTTCCACGGATCTATTCCCTGGAAGTTCCCACCAGAGAGTTTCTATTTAAAATAATGCCTGGAGGTCCCAGGCAGGCTGCAGAAGTCCCTTTGCTTCACCCAGCCCAGCAGGCAGACGGGGGAAACAGTGCTCAGCGCAAGTGAAACTGGTTCTTTCACCTCTGGTAGTCCTCACAATGTCAGGAAGCCACAGAGGAGCTGCCTGCTGCTGTTCAGGGAAGCCTCTGATGTGTGGATGAGGGTCAGAGTAGCAGCACTGTTTCTCCACTGGCCTTTGGAGATGCCTGGAGTGCTTTTAGACAAGCCAGTTTTCCCAGTGCCACAGGAGACCTGCTCAGCATCACTGGCAACCTCACCCACCAGGGAAAAGATCAACCCCAAAACACACTCATCAGACCACCCCGAGCCTCCTGCCTGAACCTCCCACATGGCCAGGACACCACCAAGCCTTTCCACCATGGAGCATGAGGCCAGCTCTGTTTGGAGAGCCATGTCTTCCATGGCAGCCATCACCTAACAGAGCTCACGGCTGTTCCGAGGCTCTGCTGCCTCCTCCTACAGAGCATGGGGTTTGTTCTGCACCCCTGCCTCGCTCTGCTGTGCTCACTCCTCTCCCTCTGCTTGGGGCAGCTCTTCCCCTGCCCTTGCTCGTGTATTTCTGCCTCGCCTCACCCAAGATTTAAATCCAGAAAGAGGAGTCACTGCTCATTGACCCTCCGTCTTTGCAGCTTGCCAGGGAGGTGACGTGGTGAGTCCTGCCCAGGCTCTGCTCCATCTCAGATGTCACTAAAGACTTCAGCCTGCTGGGAGCTGTGTGGAGCAGAACTGCTCCTTGTGCTGGTCCATCAGCCTGGTCCTGTGCCTTTTGGCTGCTTCAAAGGACACTTGAGGGATCACTTGGGCAACTGCCTTCTTCTCAGTGTGAGTAGCTAATGCCAGTGCATTCACAGCCACGTCTCAGTCTCCTCTCAGCACACCAACCTGCCCTTTTATTTATTACCCCAGCTCCTGCTGCCTGCAGCACTTCCTCACCTTCACCACGATGACGACTTTGCCCTGTTTGAGGCCAACAGCAACGGCAGAAGCCGCCGTGTCCTGGGAGGTTTTGTCAGTGGTGATGATTTCCAGCAGCTGCATTTTGTCCACGGGGGAGAAGTAGTGCATTCCAATCACCTGGGCAGGGGAGAGCTCAGGGTTACTCACAGGAGAGAATCATAGATCACAGATTGGTTTGGGTGGGAAGGAACCTTCCAAGGTCATCGAGTCCAACCCCCCTGCTTGTTCAGTGTCCTTTCACATAAATGATATCATTTAAAGCATCTGAAAGAGAGTGAGCCTCTAACTCTGGTGTCTGGAGGGGCAGGGGTTCTGTCAGGGAACATCAGTGGCTGCAGTATTTCCATGTCCACCTTCTTCCTACCCACAGAATGATCCACAGCTCATTTCCATCCCCCCAGCACAGCCCTGGGAGGAGCAATCTCTGGGAGTTCACTGGTGTGATGGTAAAGGAAAAGTGACCTGGCTGCCTTGGCCAGTCAGCAGCTGTGGGGGCACAGAATCAAGGAAAGGTTTGGATGGGAAGGGACCTTTCAAGCCCATCTAGTCCAACATCTGCAACTAGAGCAGGTTGCTCAGAGCCCCGGCCAACCTCACCTGCAATGGTTCCAGGGATGGGGCATCAACCACTTCTCTGGGTAACCTTGGCCAGGCTCTCACCACACTCAGCATCAAGAATTCCTCCCTCTCTCTACTCTAAATCTCCCTCTTTTAGTTGAAAACCATCACCCCTTGTCCTGTCACAACAAGCCCTTATAAAAGGTCCCTCCATAGCTTTCTTGCAGACCCCATTCAGATACTGAAAGGCCACAAGGTATCTCTGGAACCTTCTCTTCTCCAGGCTCTGCTGCCCACACTGCTGTGGATGCAGCACAGGAGGACATTGGCTTCTGGACTCCAAAAGGCTAAGACAGGAAGACGTGTCCCACAGCTCTTGCCTTGGTGAGGACATAGGTAAGATCCCTACAGAACCTAGAGTGCTGCTCAGCTCACTCTGTTCCCATTAGCAGCAGCACAAACCCAACTGGGAACTGTGGTGGAGCTGAGTCCTCAGCTGGATTACAGGTACTTGGTGATCGGTGGGACCCCTTGGAGCTGGTGGGGACCTCTCAGAGCTGGTGGGGCAACCACTCACCAGGGAGCTGCTGTTTCTGGGCTGCGAGAGTGGGACAATAGCCACAGCCACAGAGGCTGAGCAGAGCCCCTGTGAGTGTTTTGGTTTGGGGTTTTTTTGGGGGATGAAGTGAATCTAAGGACAAGTGGGCTCATTTCCAGAAGCTAATTACAGAGGGAAGTGCAGCCCTCCCCTGGGCCACCGCTAAGTGGAGGTTATTCGGCCGCGTGCCTCACGTCCTCAGCACCACCATGTAATCAGCCTGTCACCTTCCTGCCTCCTGGAAGCTACACCTGGCACTAAGATCTGTTCAAGTCAGAGGCTCCTCGCAGGAGAGTTGCAGGCTGCAAATCTAATTAAGGGAAACACACTGATTAACTGATTTCCTATTAGTTTCCCCATAAAGAGCCATTACAGAGGCAATTTATGCGGCAAGAGGGGGTTATTTGCAAGTCTGAACAAGTGAGACTCACCCTGTACTCCTGATGCAACTAAAGTCCTACAGCAAACCAGGAAGAGCCTTATGAAGGTCACAGGACCTGGATGCCCAGAGAGGTTGTGGAGTCTCCTTCTCTGGAGAGATTCCAAAGGTGCCTGGTTGTGATCCCGGGCACCCTGCTCTGGGTGGCCTGCTGGAGCAGGGGCTTGGACGAGAAGATCTCCAGAGGTCCCTTCCAACACCCACTATGCTGTGATTCTGTGAACTTCCAGCAGTCGGGACACACATTGTTACTCTATGGACCTTAGAATAGAATATTTCAGTTGGAAGGCACCTACAATGATCATCTAGTCCAGAGATGTCCACAGAACTTCTGCAGGAAGAGAAGCAGCAGAGGTGACACGCTGCCCTGGGCAGGCTTGAGACCCTTGCAGGGGTTTAGGGAACCAGCCAAGGGTACCTGGGGCTTTGAATTTGTGTATTGTCCAATGGAGCTCCAGAGCTTCCCCTTTCTTCTCCCCAAGCTGTTACTGCCTCCCAATCCCACCTGTTTTAGACAGGGAGATGGGATTATCTTGCAGGGGAACTGCTCATTCTTCCCTCCATTTTCTGCAGCCCCAGGTAGGCAAAGCAGATTCCTCAACTAAGGGGAAAGCATTTTACAGGACCCTGGGGTCCTGGGTGGACAACAAGCTCAGTATGAGTCAACAGTGTGCTGTCACTGCAGTGAAGAAAGCCAATGGGACACTTGGCTGCTTCAAGGTCAACACCAGCAGGGTTCAAGAGTCATTACCCAACTCTACTCAATGCTGGTCAGGCCACTCTTAGCATACTGGGTTCAGTTTTGGTCCCCACTGTGGAAAATAGCTGTGGACAGGCTGGAGAGGGTCCAGAGAAGGGGCACCAAGATGATCCAAGGACTGGGAAGCTGCCATGTGAGGAATGGTTGAGAGAATGGGTTTTGTTCAGCCTTGAGAAAAGGTGGCTACAAAGAAGGTGGAGACTCCTTTTTGACAAGGAGTCACATGGAAAAGACAAGGGGTGATGTGGACAAGTTACTCCTGGGGAGGTTCTGGTTGGTCATGAGGAATATTTTACACAATGAGAACAATCAGCCACTGGAATAATCTCCCCAGAGAAGTGGTGGAGTCCCCAGCATTGGACACTGTTAAGATTCAGCTGGTCAGGATGAGGCCAGCTTGTCTAGATCAGGCTTTTCCCAAGAAAGGCTGGATCAGATGGCCCTTGAGGTTCTATGATATATCAAGGCCATTTCTAGCCCTTGGGAGGTGACTCCACCTGGTCATGCAGATCCCTCACACTACTTCAGACATCGCAGTGTTGTGCCTGGTCTCCTGCTGCTGCTCCCTGAAGGGAGCAGGTCTCCTGCAGAGCCCATGTCAGGCCCTTGGCAGTCACCAGCACGCAGCTGACTCCTCCCAACCCAGTGCATTCACAGCCCTCAGATGGTACCTCCACCAAGCAGGTCCCTCTGCTTCTCATGGAGCAACCTGCCCTGAGTTCCTATCAGCTGGGCTTGCCTGGGCTGAGGATGCAGCTACTTTATACGCTGCTTAGAGTGAAGCTGACTGTAAGGAAGGGGCCTTAAACATCATCTAGTTCCAACCTCCCTGCAGTGAGCAGGGACATCTCCCACTAGATCAGGTTGCTCAGAACCCTATCAAGCCTGGTCTTGAACACATCCACTGACGGAGCATCCACAACCTCCCTGGGCAACCTGTGCCAGGGTCTCACCACCCTCACAGTGAAGAACTTCTTTCTAACTTCTCATCTAAATCTCCCTTCCTCCATCACCCCTCATCCTATCACTACAAGCCTTCATGAAAAGTCCCTCCCCAGCTTTCTTGTAGGCCCTCTTCAAACACTGAAAGGCCGTAAGGTCTCCCTGGACCCTTCTCCAGGCTGAACAACCCCAACTCTGAGCCTGTCTTCATAGGAGAAATGCTCCATCAACGCCACACCAGGGGTAAGTCCACCTTCACCCCCCTCCTCCCCACCCAAAGGCCACAAGCTCTTTGTTCACACCTTGCACTAGGGGCAGAGGATGAGAAGTTCCACACTCTGAGAAGGAAGCAGAAGATCCCAGTGCTCAGCTACAGCAAACCCAGTTTGCTACTACTGGGCAGCTCGGCGTGGAGCAGCCTCTGAGCAGGCATGTGGTGCTGGGTACTCACCTTCTCTGGCCTCTTGCTGACAGCAGCAATCTGGCTGATGGGGAGGGCAGACGTGTTACTGGCGAAGATGCAGTGAGCTGGGATCACCTGTGGCGAGGGGTGGAGGAGACAGTGTCAACACACAGGCTCCAGAGCTCCCAGAGAACAGGAGCAACACCCAGGAACCCTGACAGATGAGGCAAACCCAGTTTTCTCTCATCATTAGACACTAAGCATAAAGCAGCAGCCCCAGGCAGCCAGATGTGGCCACCCCTGAAATCTCCCCAGGTCCTCAATGTTCCTCTCAGAGCCCCTGTGTTTCTGCCAGGACACTGCAACACTGGACACTGTGGGAAGGGACTTCTGAAAGGTCCAGATCAGCTCCTTTACCACACAGATATGTCCCCAAGCATGCTCTTGGACAGAAAAGACCATCAGCAGCAAGGAAGTAAAGGACAGTAAGTTGTCGAGGTACCAAAGGATGTTACTGTCATATCAGTGTGCTCAAAGGGTTTTTTTGAGCAGCTCCCAGGAGTCAGGGAACGTCAGAAATGTCCTGTTCAGCCCAGAACTACCAATTCCTTAAGGAAGAGCAAATATCCTTAGTGAACAAGAAGACCAACCTCGACACTTACCCCCCTACTGACATCAACAACTTGCACCAAGCACCAAACTGCAGCACAAAGGAGATGTGACAAACCCAGCAGGGCAGGACACCCCAAGTCTCCACCACAGAGGGGCCACGTTGAGCACAAGCTGCTCAGAACGGATACTCACGGCCTCCACCTCCTTCAGCACTTTGTGCTTGATGTTGATGTCCTCAAACACAGCCTCAATCACCATGTCAGCCTTCTCAAAGCCCTTGTAGTCCAGCTGGCCCATCAGGTTGCTGAGAATGGAGTCCCTCTCAAACGATGTCAGACTCTTCTTCTTCACCTTGCTGTTCAGCCTAGGGAAGGACAGTCCTGTCAGAGCTCCTGAGCAGGCCAGCCCAGACTGCTGGAGGTGCACCACAACATCAAGGGCATCCTTCCATCCCTCCTGGAGCCAGGAACCAAGTCATCATCTCCAATCCAACAGGACTGTCACACTGTCATCTCCTTGCCTCTGGGAAAAGGAGAGCCCTGCTCACACAACTCATCTGGTGCCTTAGTCTGAAGGTCAATTGCTGACATGCCTGATGAGGTATTAGGTGCATGAAGAGTGTGGCCAGCAGGCTGAGGGAGGTTCTCCTCCCCCTCTACTCTGCCCTAGTGAGGCCACATCTGGAGTATTGGGTCCAGTTCTGGGCTCCCTGGGTCAAGAGAGACATGGAATTACAGGAGGGAGTCCAGTGGAGGCTGCAGAGATGCTGAGGGGACTGGAGCATCTCTGTGCCCAGGAAAGGCTGAGAGCCCTGGGACTGTTGAGCTGGAGAAGACTCAGAGGGGATCTGATCAATGCTGATCAAGAGCTAAAGGAGGGGCACAAGACGATGGGGCCAGACTCTTGTCAGAGGTGCCCAGTGACAGGACAAGGGACAACGGGCACCAGCTGGAACCCAGGAGGTTCCATCTGAACAGAAGGAGAAACTTGTTTGCTGTGAGGGTGGCAGAGCCTGGCTGAGGCTGCCCAGAGAGGTTGTGGAATCTCCTCTGGAGAGATTCCAAATGTGCCTGGACATGACCCTGGGCACCCTGCTGTGGGTGACCTGCTGGAAAGGGGGGTTGGAAGAGATGATCTCCAGAGGTCCCTTCCAAACTTACCATTCTGTGATACATACCTGAGCACTAGTACTGCTGCTGTGCCAGGAGGACAGGGAAAAGAAATCCATCTTTTCAGAAATCTGTCCCAGTGTCTCCCCTGACAGGGTCCTTGAGGCAGCCAGAAATACTCCCTCCCCCTTAGCTCTAGAAGCTACCGCTACATGTAAAAGCCAAAGCCATCATCTGTGAGGTCATCTACCTACCTAAGGAGCTAAGGCTGAATACACTGGGCCTGTTTCATGGCAATATCCCAGCACATTGCAAAGAGCAACCTTAAAAGAATGTATTTGTGTGACATCTGATGGTAGAAGGCTCCAGAGGAAGAGGTGTCAGGAGTTCCTGACTGTCTGAAAGCAGAGGAGTATTTTGGCTAAAGAAGCCCCAGCCCATCCCAAGCAAACTGCTTTTAGCTCACGTACCCTTTGAAGACCTGCTGCTGTCCTCTGTCCAAGCCTTGCTGTGCTGTGTCCTTCAGAATGGTCTTCAGTCCCTTATCCACTGAGACCTGTGCAATCCCAGCTCCCATGAGCCCTGCTCCCAGCACCGCCAGGGTTCTGCACAGAAAGGGATGGGGAGGGGGGTAGGACACACATTCAAAGCTAGAAATAGATGAATTTCCATTGCTGCCATCAGACTCACACAGATCCTGCCCACCCAGGTATTACTGATGGGGCTCTGAGCAACTTGGTCTAATGGGAGGTGTCCCTGTCCATGGCAGGGGGTTTTGAACTGGATGACCTTGAAGGTCCCTTCCAACTCAAGCCATTCTATGATTATTTTTAGTGAGGTCATGCAATGAGATTTCATTTGTGGGCAAGACCTCTGANACATCTGCAACTAGAGCAGGTTGCTCAGAGCCCCGGCCAACCTCACCTACAATGGTTCCAGGGATGAGGCATCAACCACTTCTCTGGGTAACCTTGGCCAGGCTCTCACCACACTCAGCATCAAGAATTCCTCCCTCTCTCTACTCTAAATCTCCCTCTTTTAGTTGAAAACCATCACCCCTTGTCCTGTCACAACAAGCCCTTGTAAAATATCCCTCCACACCTTTCTTGTAGGCCCCATTCAGATTCTGAAAGGCCACCAGAAGGTCTCCCTGGAGCCTTCTCTTCTCCAGGCTCAACAAGCCCAACTCTCTCAGCCTGGCCTCTCAGCACAAGGCGGCTTCAAGCCCTCCCAGCATCTCCACGGCCTCTTCTGGCCCCGCTCCACCAGCTCCATGTCTCTGCTGTGCTGAGGACACCAGAGCTGACCCCAGCACTGCAGAGGGGTCTCCCCAGAGTGCAGCAGAGGGGCAGGATCCCCTCCCTGCCCTGCTGCCCACGCTGCTGGGGATGCAGCCCAGGAGCACATTGGCTGCTGGGCTGTGAGCGCACATACAAGGTCCAACGAGATGACCACAGGAGCCATCTCACCTCCCCCAGAGCAGGGTTGTATTTTGTGACATGAGACCCTTTCTCCCCTATCCTTCACTAGCCAGGGCTGTTGTCTCAGCAGCTTCCAGGTGAAAGGGTCCTGCCCTCAGGCTTTGAGGAAAACAATCTTTGAACAGGCCAATTCTCACTGGCAGCAGTAGCCTGACACTGGGTTTCGGAGGATCACAGACAGGTAACAAAACCCACAGTCCACATAACCTCCCAGCACTCAGCATGGATCAGGGAAGTAGTCAGAAGACAAAAGACAGTGTAAGGTGACAGAAAACTCTTGTCTGAGCCAAGTCAGCTCAGGAAAACTGCCAACACAATGTAGTCCAGAGCAGGCTGGACCTTCCTCCACCACTGTCTTGTGAGATAGAGGCTTGTTAAAATACCAGAAACAAAGCCTGGAAGAGAATCCATAGATCTCCTGTCCCATCTCAGACCAGGACCTTGCCACCAGAAGAGAACAAAAGGAGCTACTGAGCACAGCAGGGGAGGGCACAGGAGGTGATAGAGAGCAGAGCAAGAAGCTACAGAGAGTCCCACGGGTGACAGAGGGATTTCACCAGGGGTTATGGGGCAGTGACGTGGGAGATGACCCAAATGCAGAGATAATCAGACAGGAGCGTGGTGGGTCTTGCAGAGGCAGCAGTGCCCAGGTCACCACGCCAGTGACACTGAGCACAGCCAGAACCACCTCTTCAGCATCTGAAATAACCAGGTTTGAGTACAGATGGAGCAAAACTGGGAGCAGGGAGGAAAAGCCAATTAGGGTCAGGTTGTTAATTAAGGCAGAGGCAAGGGCAGAGAAAGGGAGGGATCGAGATGGCCAAGGATGAATGAGCAGAGGAAAACAAAGACTCTCTGTGCAGGGAATAAAGGGGTCACGCTGCTGAGTGGGCTTGATGCTCACACCCTGGACCTGCCCACCACAGCCCCTCCTACCTCCCTATGAAACTCTACTCCTCTTTTCCCTGAGTGTGTCACTAGCAAATGTCAAGCAGGACATTTAGGACACGAGGTCTGTGAGCCAGCAGCTGGCCAGACTGGGCCTTGAGGCCAACTGGTTGAGAGATGAAATGTCTACAGGCAGCTACTACAGGGTGAGTGCGTGTGGGTACATGTGCACTTACTGCCACGTCAACTTCAAGTGTGAACAGTCAACCAGGAGGAACAGCATCAACCAGTCACTGGCCATGCCTGTGAGCAGCTGAGTTGATGGAGGTGTCACCAGTAAAGGTGCTGCTGTGTGTGCACCTACACCTCCACAGCAGGAAACCTCTTCCATAGAGCCATAGAAGTGTTGTGGTTGGAAGAGATCTTTAAGTTCATGAAGTCCAAACCATTCCCCCAGCACTGCCAGGGCACCACTAAACCATGTCCCTCAGCACCACATCTCCACAGCTTGGAAACCCCTCCAGGGATGGGGACTTCACCACTGCCCTGGACAGCCTGGCACAGCCCTTCACAACCCTTGACATAAATAAATTGTTACTCATGGCCAACCTAAACCTCCCCTGGTGCAACTTGAGGCCTTTTTCTCTTATCCTGTCACTTGTTCCTTGGGAGAAGAGCCTGACCCCATCTGGCTCCAACCTCCTTTCAGGGAGCTATTGAGAATAAGACGGTCTCCCCTGAGTCTTCTTCTCTCCAAGCTCAACAACCCAGGTCCCTCAGATGCTCCTTGTAAAACTTCTTCTCTAGCTAAAAACCCCACCTAATTTTCATAAGTACACAAAATTACCAATGGATGAAAAAGGACCTGAACTAGAAAACAGGCCAAACAGCAAAACAAGAGTGATGGAGAATCAACACCCTGAGTGAAGATGATTGTGAAGAAAGGTGAAGAGTAAATAGAACACAGGTAAAAATGGAAATTCTTCAAATTATTTGTTTGCATCAAGTTGCCTGGAAACACCTACGAGACCAACAGCACTACACCCACACCTCTAGGTCACCTGTCCCAGGAAAAATCAGTGCTCAGACACTGAGAAATCCACATCCTGATATGTGAAACCTGGACTGGTGAGTCCCGTTTGGTTATTCCTCACCCAAAAGAGGTAACACGGACAGGGAGGAGAAAAGGCACAAAGGTACATTATTCACAGATGATGAACCTCAACAAACAGTTCCATGGTTCAGGATAGACCTTTTTCAGAGAATCACAGACTGGTAGGGGTTGAAAAGGACCTCTGGAGATATATTGTCCAACCCCCCTGCTCCAGCAGGTCACCCAGAGCAGGGTGACCAGGATCATGTCCAGGTGTGTTTGGAATCTCTTCAGAGAAGGAGACTCCACAACCTCTGTGGGAAGCCTGGGACAGGCTCTGTCACCCTCACAGCAAACAAGTTTCTCCTCCTGCTCAGGTGGAACCTCCTGGCTTCCAGTTGGTGCCTGTTGCCCCTTGTCCTGTCACTGGGCACCACTGACAAGAGTCTGGTCCCATCCTCTTGACCCCTGCCCTTTAGCTCTTGATCAGCATTGATCAGATCCCCTCTGAGTCTCCTCTTCTCCAGCTCAACAGTCCCAGGGCTCTCAGCCTTTCCTCAGCACAGAGATGCTCCAGTCTCTTCAGAATCTTCAGAGCCTGGACTCTCTCCAGTAGTTCCTTGTCTCTCTGGAACTGGGGAGCCCAGAACTGGACCCAATATTCCAGATGTAGCCTCTTTAGTGCTAGAACCTCCCTCGACCTGTTGGCCACACTCTTCTTCATGCACCCCACAGCCAGAAGAAGGGGCAGGAAGCAAGACACCATTTTGAACAACCTGTGATGAGCATCATTCTTTGTTCACAATCAAACCCAAATCCTCCCCCAACTCCCCTATCACTCCCAGGGATCTGATCTCCTTACCTGTGACTCTGTGAGGTATCCAGCATCATTCCCCTGATCCAGCCCAGTCTTCACCACCTAGCCAAGGAACAACAAGGATATGCCATCGTTAAGTCATGTCTGCCAACAGCTACGCTTTAATGAGACGACTCCTTTAGCTGCACCTCCTGTTTTCACAAGTGACCCCTCCCCAATATTGAAGGCACGCTTCAGACTCTCTGGGTCCTGTTCCTCCTGTCCAACCTAAACCTCCCCTGGCACAACTTGAGGCCATTTCCTCTCATTCTAATGATGTTCTTGATGTACCCCTTGCTGGTACCAGGACCACAGAGATCAGTGTTCACATTCTGGGAAGCTATTCTGAGGTCACCATGTGTGTTTGAAACACCACACAGCTAGCACTCATCAAGACTGATCTGTGAAGATCAGGATCTGTGGCTTGACATCAAGGGGAAGGAACCACCTTCCTCTCTCTGTTGCCACATTATGCCACAGATCCACCTTCACCCCAGTTTCCCAGGCCTCGCCATGGGGGTCACCTCAATGATCTTTAGTGGAGCAGGGTAGAGTCCTTTGGTTTGCTTCTGAACTTTGTTCTCCACTGTCTTGTAGACTTGCTGCCTCACAAACGGAAGAGCCATAGCATAGTCTGTTATCTCTGCAAGACAGGACAAAACACACCTCAGCACAGTGCTACAGGCACAACCAGCCTTTAAATGATTAACCTGGAAGTGAAAGAGCATAGATGTGAACCTTGTGTATCCTCAGTCAAAACATGCACCTGAATCCCAGCCACAGGTAGCGTGGTCTGCTCAGGAGGGTTTCTATGGCTCGTTCCACAGACAAGGACTGAAGTATCCTCCTAATACAAGTGGTGACAGACTGAGCTCTGGGAAGCAGAGCTCACACAGAGACCTCATCATTTCTGGGCTCTGCCAACTGCCTAAGGGTGCTGCTGAAGAGGGTTGGTACAGAGCAGACCCATATGCCTCTTCCTGCTTGATTACACAAGCTTGGCACAGAACTTGATACTAAAACCTTGAAGACAAATAGTCCTCTGGAGGTACCTGCTGCCCTCTCCCCAAGGCCTGGCTCCCTCCTAGCACACTTCAGAAGCCACCAAGTGCAGCTCTGCAAGACCACTTGAAGATCAGATCTGCAGAGCAGTATTTTCTCTACCAAGCCACATGGCTCAAGGGACGATCACGACATGAAACAGCTTTGTTCAGAAAATGGAACAAAGCAGGAGCACAAACACACCCCTGAGAAGCAAGGCTGGACTACACTCACTGGAGTCCCTTGGGATGTGGCCACAATGCCCACAGACTTACTCTGCATCAGCCCTTTCGATCTTTTGGCAGACACAGTCCTGTTGGCCAGTCCTCTGGCAAAGCCAATTGCCACCTCCTCCAAGTACTCGATGGTCCGTGCTTCTGGAGTCTTCACACCTGGACCTGCAAACAAAAGAGGAGACTTGAGGAAACGCAGCAGAAGGTACCACTGGTGGATGATGATGATGCAGAGATGCAATGACGAGACAGCAACGATGCTCCTTTGAATTCCTACCACTCCATTCCTCCCACCTCCTTGACTTTTCTTGATTATGAACAACAATGGAAAGGTTCAACAGGCAACTACATGAAGGCCCCATGTTATTAATGTCCACGGAGTTATATAGAGGTGACTAAGTGACAACTCCCCGTGGAGCAGACAGCAGTAGGCCAATGTAGGCTCACAGAGCCATGGAATAGCTTTGGTTGGAAGGGGACAGGGAACGCCATCCAGTCTGACCCGCTGCTCAAAAGCGGAGCCAAGTTCAAAGTTAAATCCAACCTGGAATTAGCATCCAGTCTGACCCGCTGCTCAAAAGCGGAGCCAAGTTCAAAGTTAAATCCAACCTGGAATTAGATCAGGTTGGTCAAGGCCATGTTCTGATAGTCCCTGAACCCCTCCAAGGATGGAGGTCCCACCACCTCTCTGGACCCACTTCAGCACAAGACCATCTTGTTGCATCTTGTGCCCTTTATTCCTTCATTTGCATAACTGCAGATACCCCTGTACCTCAACACAGCTTACGTGTTCAGTCTCCCCTCCCTCTTGCTGCACCTCTCCCTTCTTCTAGAGGAGGGACTGTCCCCCTGGACTTGACACTGGGGAGGCTGCCCCTCAAATCCTGGGGTCAGTTTTGGGCCCCTTACTCCAAGAAGGACATTGAAGGGCTGAAGCGTATCCAGAGAAGGACAACGAAGCTGGGGAAGGGTCTAGAGCACGAGTGTGGTGAGGAGCAGCTGAGGGACCTGGGGGTGTTGAGCCTGGAGAGAAGGAGGCTCAGGGGAGACCTTCTGGCTCTGGACAACTCCCTGAAAGGAGGTTGGAGCCAGATGGGGTCAGGCTCTTCTCTCAAGGAACAAGCAACAGCACAAGAGGAAACAGCCTCAAGTTGCACCAGGGGAGGTTTAGGCTGGAGATGAGGAACAATTTGCTTGCAAGGGTTGTGAAGGGCTGTGCCAGGCTGTTCAGGGCAGTGGTGGAGTCCCCATCCCTGGAGGGGTTTCAAAGCTGTGGAGATGTGGTGCTGAGGGACATGGTTTAGTGGTGCCCTGGCAGTGCTGGGGGAATGGTTGGACTCGATGATCTTAAAGGTCTCTTCCAACCAGAAAACTTCTGTGGCTCTGTGGTACAGCAACTCTGCACAACGAAGCTGTAACAACACTGCTGCTACTGAACACACAGACAACAGTCATGAAGCGCCATGTCCCTGGAAATTACCTGTACTGGAGCTGTTGTCCAATGAAACCTCAACCTTTGACCTCAGGTGCAGGAAATCTCTCCCTTGCTTTAGCTAGTGCCACAGGCAGCAACCCCTCTCTGGTGCCAGGTGGTGTGCCATCCATCTGTGCTAACCTAAAGCTGTCCCACACACAATGAAGCAAGCCACCACAAAATGAGTTGCAGCCATCTCTGAGGGTGGGTTGCGCCATTTCCAAGCACAGGACTTGCATCATCAGCACAGGATAGAGTCCAGGGCTGAAAAGGCGTTTGGGTAAAGCTGCTGGAGGCAAATACGAGTCATTAATGAAAGAGCAATGCCCATGATTTGGCACCACAAGGAGCCTGCGCCAAACATGCAGCCTTGGTTTGCCTCCAAACTAGTAGAACAAATCTGATGAGGTCCAGAGTTGTAACTCTGGATACTTAGAGCTGAGGAAACTCGTTGACTTTCACTATAAACTGCTCCATCCACACTCATACGTTGCATAGAGTCCTGAGGTCTAAGGAAACACCACAGCAGACAGCAACGCCCTGACACAGGAGGCAGTTAAAGAACAAAACCAACCTAGAACCTCTCTCGTCTTTCACCTCTCACCATCCACCAAAAACTGAAGTCTTCAACTTTAAGGTGTCATAGAATCATAGAATGGTTTGGGTTGGAAGGGACCTCAAAGATCATCTAGTTCCAACCCCCTTACCATGGGCAGGGACACCTCCCACTAGACGAGGTTGCTCAAAGCCCCATCCAACCTCACCTTGAACACCTCCAGGGATGGAGCATCTTCAACGTCCCGGGGCAACCTGTGCCAGTGTCTCACCATCCTCATATTGAAGAACTCCCTCTGAATTTCTAACCTCCATCTCCCCTCTACCAGTTTGAAGCCATTATGACTCGTCCCATCACTACAAGTCCATCCCATGTCACCGCTCTCCACATGAGATCTTGAGAGCATATACACTCAGCAGACCTCAAATGCTGCTGCCTCCTGGAGGGTCTCTCTGCAAGAAGCAAATAAAGGAGCAGATATGTTTAGATCAGATGATGAAAGCTCGCTGTTGGGAAGTCTCACTCATGGCCTGGCAGCATGTCAGGGCTGTCGAGGGGAAAAGAGCCCAAACAAAACAACCTGATTCATTTTACAGGCAACCCACTCAGAGCTGCTGCATAACCTACAGCTCAGCAACACCCAGTGGATTTGAGAGAGCTTACTGGAAAATTGAAAGCATTTGGGATTTCTCAGCTCAAACCATACCAGTGTTCAAATTATCATTCCACATCATCAAGGCAACATGTCTGAGACCTTCAGCTTTAGTGACCTGATGTGCTACCAGGTGTGAATACTCTATTTTTCCTTTTCACTGGCTTGGGTGTTCAATGTCAGCAAGTGCTGGATTTTGATACTACAGCTGAAGAAAAGCTCTGTCCATGTGTAATTCTGAGCAGTAGGAACTACTCACAGAATCCCAGCATGGTGGGGTTGGAAGGGACCTCGGGAGATCATCTCTTCCAACCCCCCTGCTCCAGCAGGTCACCCAGACCAGAGAGCCCACAATCGCGTCCAGGCACCTTTGGAATCTCTCCAGAGAAAGAGACTCCACAACCTCTCTGGGCAGCCTCAGCCAGGTTCTGACACCCTCACAGCAAACAAGTTTCTCCTCCTGCTCAGATGGAACCTCCTGGCTTCCAGTTTGTGCCCATTGCCCCTTGTCCTGTTGCTGGGCACCACTGACAAGAGTCTGGCCCCAGCCTCTTGACCCCCGCCCTTTAGCTCTTGATCAGCATTGATCAGATCCCCTCTGAGTCTTCTCTTCTTCAGCTCAACAGCCTCAGAGCTCTCAGCCTTTCCTGGGCACAGAGATGCTCCAGTCCCTTCAGCATCTTCAAAGCCTCTGCTGGACTCCCTCCAGTAGTTCCTTGTCTCTCTGGAACTAGGGAGCCCAGAACTGGACCCAATACTCCAGAGGTGGCCTCACCAGGTCAGAGTAGAGGGGGAGGAGAACCTCCGTCAATCTGCTGGCCACACTCTTCTTCATGCACCCCACAAGACCATTGGCCTTCTTGGTTACAAGAGCACATTGCTGGGTCATGGTGAACTTGTTCACCAGGACTCTCAGGTCCTTCTCTGCAGAGCTGCTTTCTAGTGGAGAAGGTTAATCCAGACAAGATTGTCAGGCCCCCATACAGAGGTTTACTTTACTTGTGGTTGCCTCTCCACATTTTGCAGTGTCCTACCCCGGGAGCTCCATGCTGTTGACTCACATCTGCGTTCTCAGATCAAAGGCACACACCAGAATTCAATCTGGGCACAGGAGTAAATAGATCAAGAGAATGCTGTAGAGCTCCCTGCTGAAGGAGGAGTGATTGCACCCTGTGAAACTGCCTCCTGATTAATGCCTGTCCTTCAAAGCCTTCTATAATCAGTTAAATCACCGCTGCAGTGAAAGCTGCTTTCCCCCAGACACTGAGAATGAAGATGAGAACCCTCAGCAGAAGCCTTCTGGCACTGGCTGCTCTCTGAAGGAACAAGGAACACCTCTGATGCTTGCATGTAATTTGGGTTTTGTCTTCCTCCTACGTGCTTATCTGGTTGGAGCTGAGATTCCAAGGAGCTCTTCAGAATGGTCGGGTTTCCTTCAAGCCAGCCAGTGCAATCACTGGCATAAAAAGCCACGTTTCCTGGCTCTTAAAAGCCAATTCCCATTTAAGCAAGTAGAGAGTGGTGAAGTTTAGTCAGGGAATTTTAACTCCAGCCTAAGTGAGAATGCAGCTAAGGACGTCTCACCCAGCATGTGAGACAGGACAGACATGGGCCTCCCCTCGCATTTCTCAGGGCAGGCAGCAGCACCTCTTCTTTATTTTATTTTATTTCATCTTCTTCAACTTCACAAGCTGAAGGACACCAGGGAACTCTGGCCGTGCTCCACCTGGAGAAACCAAGCTCAGTACCCTGCAACTGCCTGGCAGTACCAGTTATAGAATCATAGAATCATTTAGGTTGGAAAAGACCTCCAGCATCATCAGGTCCAACCTTCATCCCAGCATCTCCCTGACCACTAGTCCATGTCCCAGACCACCACATCTACTCGTTTTTTGACCCACGGCACAGTGGTTTCCATTCCAGCTCCTGGCTGCAGCTCAAACCTTTCAGCAGAAGCTGTAGAGAGCCTGTCCCTCCACTCAGTCACCTCCCAGGAAAGTCTCTCTAGCAAAGGAACAGCAGAAGCAAGAAATTATTCACTAGCCCACCCAGTACTTGGAAGCCTGCAGCTTGCAAGGGATTTCTCTACCCAACTGCAAAGCAATTCAGAGCACCTAAGCCATGGGGCTTGGCTGCTTCTCAAGATCTTGTCATCTAGATTAACATCTGCAGGCTGCATAAATATAGACATGGGTCATCTATTCTCCTTTCATTATGGGCTGCAGTCTGTCCCTCCAACATGATAAACGAGGAATGCAGGTTCTTATCTGTATAATTAGCTTATGCAAGGGAGCCAGCAGCCCTGCCCTCTATGCTTAACCTTTCCCTCCTCGCTTGGCTTCAGCAGGAGCCTGACATTTCAAGGTTCCCATGCACAGGCTTCTAAGGCGGGGATGGAGACTGTGCTGCAGAGCATGGACAAGACTTTGCAGCCCACATGCTTTGCCCACACTAGACTGCTGGCTGCATCACTGGCTTCTCTACCCACCGCAGTAAGGTGGAGATGTTAATGGACAGCCAACAGATCAAGAAACCTGGGAGATGTCATGTCTGACCTAGTGGGTCCACCAGCTGGTCAACCAGCCCCATCTTCTTTGCTCTGTCAGCGCGGATGTTCCTTCCAGTCAGCATCATATCAAAGGCAGCAGGAAGCCCCACCTGGAAGGGCAGAAGGGGGATTTCAGAGCAGGAACATTCCACACAGCAGAAGGGGTGATCAAGGGAAGTTACTCCTCTTTCTTACCATCTTTGGCAGCCTCTGAGTACCCCCTGCCCCTGGCAGGAGACCCAGTAACACTTCAGGTGTTCCCAGGACTGTTTTCTTGTCCTTCGTTGCTATTCTATAGTGACAGGCGATGGCAACCTTAAAAAAAGGAATAGAGAACTAAAGGTTCCCCTGTGAAAGAGCACAGAAGAACTGGGCATCCATCGCAAAGGTCTCTTCTACACCCTTTCCTCCAGATGCTTCCCCAGTCCCCTAACTCAACAGCCCAAGTTCCCTCTGTGCTCACCAATGGCTTCTCCCAGCGAGAGGAGCGCAGGCAGGTGACAGTGAGAAGCTGTGACACACACATCAAACTACCAAACTGAGACAGGCTTTTAAACCTCACCGAGAGCATCAGGGGCTAAACTCCTTCACTGCTCTGAGAGCAGGTCCCATTTACAGATCAGCCGTGATCTGGTTTATCACTGGATCACCACAGCACTTGTAGAAAGCTGTGACTGCTTGAGAAATCAGTATGTGGCTGAAGAGGCTCCTTTCCCACAAGGTTATTCTGTTTTAGTGACAACTCTGCTCCAGGAATTACCACAGAGTCTTTATGAAATTCTTACATGGACTTTACAAAGCTAGTGCTGTGTCCCACTGAAGTGGGAAGTGACAGAGCAGAGCACAGAGGCTGGGGTGGACCCTGGCCTTGCTCCTCATGCTCACCTCGCTCACAACAACCTTTAAAAGTTGCTGTGATACGAGACTTGGCTCTTATGAAAAGCAGCAATTTCCAGCCTGGGCTCTGCCAGCAGCATTTATCCATTTATCATGCTGGAAGCAGCTGGTTTTCCCTCCGGTTTTCCCGGGAAGCCCTCATCTGAATATTCACCAAGCCCACACAGATTCATATTTGATTAGCTCTCTTTCAACAAGAGCAGAAACATCAGCGTGGCAGAGCCCTGAAGCACAACCAAGCCATTAACCCTCCACAAACTGGAATGGATTCGAGGAAGCCAGGCCAGCTCTCAGATCCTGCCTGCAGGAAGTAGCCCTGCGGGCATCGTTTGCATAGCTGAGAGAACCAGAGCCATCGACTCCCACTCCTGCTTGTCAGACCCACAATTGTTCAATACCTCCAGTCCTCCTCCCAGGCAGGAGCCACTGATAGCAGCAACTATGGGCTTTGGAGATTGCTCAATTTTTTCGAGCATCTTCTGTCCTTCCTGAGAGAGCTGAGTCACTTCCTGAGAAGTCCTGCAGGCTTCGATCATGCTGCAGGGAGGCAGAAAGGCTCGTCAGGATGGGAAAAGCACTGAGACAACAGCAGTGACATGAGAGTGCTTCAACGAGTGTTTCCCACAAAGCTCCAGTGGCTGACAGACAGGCCGGGGGTGTTCAGTCCCCCAGCCTTTGGCTAATGGACAACACAAGGGGACTACTAAATCCCACAGGTTCAGTCGCTGCATGCTGACACCAGCCATGCCTGCGGGCGCTGAATGAGCTTCCTTGTGTCAGGGCTTTGAAAGCCCTTGGGAGAGAGGAGGAAGGGTCACAGGAAGCCTCAAAGCACTTGCCAGGAAGGGTGGAGGGGAGAGCCCAGGATCACTTTTAAGCAGAGCAGATGGTGGGGGCTCCGGTGTCGCACTTGGCCAATTTGAGCCTCCCCGTGCCAATTCTTCTGGCAGAGGCAGCGACATTTACCAGGAGGCTTGGAGGGTAGAGACCAGCAGATACCTCTTAGACACAGCCTGTCCTTTCTCTCCGTGCACTGGTGCTGGCTACTGCCTCCTCCCCTCCACAACATACACTGACTGCCCCCGAACAAGGCCAGTCAAAAAGGGAATAAGGTTTTGAAGGGTCTATTTGTAATTTACCTCCTCTCCTCAGAGCTTTCTGACTTTTAACATCTTTAAACAACTATTCTGTCCTGCCCAACGTCAGGACTAGGAGCCAGCGGCATGCCAGGTCCCACAGAGAGCACCCACACAGGTTCCCTCACACCCTGTGAATGTTGCTCAGCACTGAATCGTCTGGGAGGCTGTTCAGATGCTCCACAGGGCAGAGCTCCAAATCCTGCCTAATCAAAGGGCCACACTGGCCGTCTGCCAGGCACTCAAACCCTGCTTAAACCAAGTCCTGCATGTAAATGATCTGCTCTCGTTGTGTCCCAGACCAAAAGACAATGCTCACCCCAGAGCTGGGATGGGTTTCCTTGGCTGCACCTCGGCACGCAGGAAGGAGTGACCAAGTGTTCCAGCCAAATGGGGTTTTAGAGACTCGCCGTGTTCCTCTTTATCAGGGCCCTAACTTCATTGGAGCACATCGGGCATCCTGTGTGCACGGATTTCATTCCCAGCCTCTGCCTCACCCCGGGGAGGTGTCAGTGACAAACTGCTCAGACTTCACAGGGCACCAGACCAGAGGCCCTGAGGGCTGGGCTTCCAAGAAAGCCCCATCAGCCCCTGTACTTACTCAATATCTGCTCCAGCGATGAAAGAGCCGGGCTTTGAGGAGATGAGGACGGCACTTTTGACAGCTTCATTGGCCCAGATCTCATTCATTACATCCGTAAACTCTGAGTTCATTTGTCTGGAGAGAGTGTTCACCTGAAAGCAGCAAAGAAGCACTGGAAGCAAGGAGCCCAGGAGACAGGGGAGTTTAACCTCTGATTAACTACTGGACTCAACCATCATATCACCAGAAAATGGGCACAGAAGATGGACTGACAACAAAAATCCAAAGCCAAGGGTAGGTGTGAAAGGATTTCTCAAGCCAGGAGGAGCAGCAGCTCCACAGCCTTTCAAGATTTGCCTTCTGGGGAAAAAAAAAAAAAGGACCAGACCATCCAGGAGCTCACCCAACAGCCAGAACATTGCTTGACACAATTATAACCCTTCTGGGGCACTCAAATTAAGCTCAGATCTGTATAAAACAGTTCATCCTGTGTCATACCACAGTGAGTGAAAACCTCCGAGGCAAAAATCTGCAGCAGGTCATCAAGTAATCTGGGATCAAGAAGTTCCTCCTTAGCCTCACCAACAGTGGGCTTGTGACCTCAAACACAGATTTTTATGAACTTCTAAGCTGGTTTTTTGCTATATAACTGACACTCTCCTCAACCATCTTGAATTCAAGAGCTTAGTAAGATTCATCAGTATCTTGTGCCAGAGAGAGAGAGAGAAGTTGGCTTGGTATCCACATTCTCAGATGCCTCATTAAACACCCAAATGCTCGTTTTCCTATTTCTATTTCACTCACAACTTTGAAAGGTTGCAGGTTAGGAAAGTTCTTTGTCTTCAATTAGACTTTTCAAGGCCTTCTCCATATGACTGCTACTCCTGCCATTCCCACCCATAACCCACAGCCAGCTCCAGCAGTACCTTGGAGTTTGGTGTGTTGAAGCGTACGACAGCAACATCTCCTTTGACATCATAGCTGACGTGGGTCCTGGCTGGAAAGAAGCAGAAATGCATTAGCAGCTCGTGCTGAGGGGGCTTTCAGGGAGAATATGAAGTGGTGTAAAAAAGTCTGGCACTTACTCTGAAGAGCAGCAGAGGCGGAGATGTTACGGCAAGCATAACCTGGAGGAAAGATGTTGTGGATGTTAAAGGAACCCTGAGGAGTTTCCTCTTAACTCTACTAATGCATCCTCCCACCTCCCCTCATCCACTGGGCACAGCGCTTCTGGAAATCCTGAGTTCGAGCCAATTCCTTCTCTCACGGCTTGATCTGTGCCTGAACCACCAGAGTTCAGCAGACTCCACACTACCCAAGTGACCTTCACAGCACAGATTCTGCCCTGCAGCTCCCAACCCCAGCAATGCCAAACCGAGAGCCAACAAAGAAAAAAAATCAAAGCCTTCTTCCTGAAGAGCTGACAAGGGATGAAGCGGGCGGCACACGGGGGAGTTTTGCCTCAGTTCAACCCTTCTTCACACGCTGAAGCGGAGACTTGGCTGCATTTTGGGGAGTTTCAAGCCTGCACATTAACTTCTCCACCCATCCGACGTAATCACCCTGGGATATTTCTGTAAGACCACGCTCTCGTGCCAGCAAACGGTGCCACCCCAAGCGTTTCTTCACAGATCTCAGGGTATGCACCTGGCGAGCCACAAAAAGAGCACATGGAATATTTATTCTCGCCTCCATCTATCAACAAAAGACTTGATCCATCTCTACCAACGACACACAGAAGCACCCAGATAAAATCCATTTATTTCAAAGCACTCTGGAAACTCAGACTGTAGCACGAGCAAGTTCTGGCCACCAGCAAAACGCCACCTGTCCAACTCTGAAACCCCAAAACTCTTTTTCTGCTGAGAAAAAGGCCTGATTCCTTCCGTATGGGAACGAATCTCAGCCCCAATCAAGTGACCTTATCTTGACCGAGAGGATCCTCTAACACAGATCTGGGCTGAATCCTGCCAAAGCTGCTTTAATTCTGGTATCTAGAAGAAGCATGGCTTTGGAGATGTGGTGCTGAGGGAGATGGTTTAGTGGTGACCTGGCAATGCTGGGTTAACAGTTGGACTTGGTGATTTTAAAGGTCTTTTCCAATCAGAAAGATTCTATAATTTTATGATTCTTCAGCACTGCCAATGGTAACACACCCAGTTAGCCAGGAGAGATTTACTGCTCAACGCTGGTAAAACATTCAAGAATGAAACATTCCCATTCCCAGCAGCAAGAAGGCAGGAAATCCAGGGAGAAGGAGCTCAAAGCCTCATCCCACACCTCCCTGACAGGTGCTCTCCCCTCCCCACAGCCCCGTGACACAGGCTCAGGGCTGGAGGTCGGCTGCACTTTGGCCCTTTTCCACCCCATCTCCAGCGCTGGCGCTGGGCACTGACCTTTGTGCTCCATTCCCCGAGCCCAGGATACACGGAGCAACGCGGTGGGGATGGAAATTCAGAGTCAGGCTGTCCCAGCAAACAGGTTTGTGTGTGCATGTGAGTGTCATGTGGCTGTAATACCAATTTATAAACAAAGAGTGAACTGGTTTCCACTCCAAAGCCACTTTAAAGTATTTCTAGACTAGGACGATACCCAGATTGTTGTAGCCAACGTTAATTTCCCTCAACTTTTTGTGCACTCAAGTCAAGTACTCCTGAAAACAAGCACCAAAGCTCATTTCCCACAAAACCAGGTGAGGTCTGACAACAATTTCTCAGCTGACAGACACTCTTCAGCAGAGCATGATGCACTCAAGGGCAGTATTTTACCCCAATAAAAGCCACACAGCCCCACTACTTTAAAAAGAAGGCAAGGACTGAACTATCTTCCTGAAGCAATAACTACATTACATGCAAAACACACAATCTCAATTAAAATACAAGGTGAACAGATTAATCAACTTCTTTCTCTTTCTATGATCTAACAAGTTTTCCTCTCTCACTTCTGTTCCCAAACTAACTGCTTCCATAAGCACCTTAAGGCTTGAATTCCACCTTGCCTTTCAGTTCTAGCAAAACAAAAGATACGAAGTGGGGAAAAAAAAAATTATCAAGGACACAACTGAACAAATAACACAACAATTTAAAATAAACTCTTTGGGGAAAGATACCATCATTGGAGTAACAGCTGCTTGACATTTGAGTGCAGTTTCTCAAGCCCAGCAGCATTTTTAGAGTCCAGAATACTTGTGGAAAACACAGCTGAAACTAAAAGCTCGTTTACTCAGTCACATCTGCTGCAGGCATCGATTCATTCAACACCACACCAGCACCTTGCCAAGATCAGGGCCAGAAAAACACTCGTTCAGAAAGCTGCAGGAAGCAGCAGCAGCCCAGTCGTGCACTTACACCCCTTCACCAACATCCACTCTCCAATTAAAAGCCTTGAATATCGATTCCATTCCCACTACTTCACTCACAGCAATTAAAAGACATCTAGAGATGGGGACACCAACACTGTTGCTCTCAGGAATTTGTGAGGGCAGCAGAGAATGGAAAACATCCCCGTTCACACAGTCTAGCCAGGACCTGTTTCTTCCCACTTTCTCTTTTCTCTGCTACTTCCCCAGCCCTTCCACTCACCCAGCCGTGGCCTGCCACTGGAAGTGGGAGCAGCATCCATGGATGGTTCTGGAGCAAAGCCTTCTTGCTGTCCCAGCCCAAGCCAAGCAGCACAGAGCGAAGGAGCTGGAGCTCAGGACAGATGACTGCCCGTGCTTCCAGCCTGTGCCTGGAGCTGATGGCACAGAGCAGCCAACTGCGAGCCACAAAACGGCACCAACTGAGCTTCCCTCTCCCCTCTGGGAACTTGTCAGCACATGGGATGTGGCCCAGCAGGTACCACCAGCTCTGGAGCTCACGCTGGCTTCTCCTCCCTGCTTTTGCATGCTCGTTAGCCTGCCCTGGCAGCCACTTTGGCAAACCTTCTGTCAGGGCAGAACGACGCTATTAATTATGGTGAGTGACAGCATCCTCACAGCAGCTCCAGGACTGTTAGGGATGAGGGATATTGGTGGTTATAACCAATGATAGCCTGAGCACTGGCTGGAGTTGCCACAGCTCTGCTCACGGGTCATTGTGTCACCCTGCTCCTGGAGGAACCAGCTCATGTTAAAACTCACTCTGGTGCTGCACGTAGGGCAGGTGTGAGGTTTAAATGAAACGCTGTCAGATTTCAGGTCACCAGCGGTGCCAGACCCTGTGGCCCTTCAAAGTGCATAAATAAGAACTGGTTTCCAACGTCTCTTAGCTTTCCCCCTCAGCTTTCCCAGGGCACCTGGTGACTCCTTGCTTTGGTAGCTCTGCCAGGAAGCACCAGGACCCAGCACTGCAGAGGCTGGAGGGTGCCAAGGCCCTGCCTGGGTTGGCAGATCACAAGGGAGCATTAGTCATTGGCTGAGATGCCTGAATACTAAAATAAAGACAGATCATGGGGCACCTGGAGATGCTAATTGCCTGGGGACATTGTCCCCAACCACACGGGGACACAGAAATTACCCCCTTTCTACAGATACACCTGTGTGCCTGGAGGACAGTCCCAGGATCCAGACATCCAAGGGCATCGGGACATCCCCTGTCAGGCACGCACAGGGAGGCACCTCAGTGTGAGGACACAAGGACGCTCTCTCCCTGCAGATCAGCTCAAGCGCCCAGGACAATCCCACCTGAAGGGTCCATCCCTACTCAAAGCAGGGCCACAGGGACGCCCTCCCAGAGCCATACACGGATTCCCAACACGAGGTCAAAGACAGGGGGCCCGCGTCTGGGCACACCAAGGCCAGCCTGCCTCGGGGACTGGCGCTGGGGCACGTCCCCCGTGGAGACACACACCCACACCCCCAGAACACAGGGGGACAAGGAGAGGGGACCCCCTGTCCTGGAGAAGCTTTGGAGGGGAGGGACTAGGGACATGCCAGGGACCCCCTGCGCCATTCACAGGCTATGGGGACACAGACGTAGGCGGGGACACTCCTTAGACACCCTTCCCCGTTAACACTCCGCTACTCACACCCCCCTCAGCCCCCACACCCGAGGTCACACCGCCCGGTCCCCCCGTGCCCCCCTCACGCGTGGGCCCCAGGACACGCTCCAGTCACGATTCCCCACCCCGGCACCGCGCCCACACCCCCGCCGCTTTGTCCCCCGTTCCCCCCGCTCCCTTCCCCGGCACAGAAGGCGGCAGCCGGGGTCCGCGGCTCACCCGCGGGCGGTGGGCGGCGGGACGGGCCATACTTGGCGGCGGCCGTGAAGCGCCCGAGGCTGCCGATAGCGCGCACCGCGGCCGCCATCTTTGCTGCGCGCGAGGTCGAATGAGGGAGGAGGCCGCCCTGGGGCTTGCCCGCGCCGCCCTCCCGGCCCCGCCCCACCTGCGGCTGCCCGCGGCGCTGCCTGCTCGCCCCAGCCACCGCCAACTCCGGCTTCCTTCCCTCTTCTCCGCTCGCCACGAGTTCTCCGATGTTTCTCGTCCACATTGAGCAGGAGAGATGGGCGTTGGGGAGGGGGAGAGCGCGGGCAGGGGGTGCGGGGCGGGCGGCGGCCGTCAGGCGAGCGTTGGGGCAGCCCGGAGGGTGGGGCGGGAGCGGGGTCCATCCTGAGTGGCGGCGCGGCGGGCGGTGGCAGCGGCAGTGCGGGCGGAGGTGAGGGGTCAGTGGAGGGGTC
>VYZX01007988.1:27358-80043 GCA_013401335.1 Brachypteracias leptosomus | reverse complement strand
TCCTGCAGGTGTGGCCTCTTACTCAATGGCACCCCTAACACTGCACACAAGATTTAGCAGTGACCTTGTACAGGAGCAAGTGTAAGCAAGAGCCTTTCTGCATGCACCAATCCTTGATAGTAACTCTAAACATCAAGTGTTATCACTGCTAGAAGCAGACACTGTCTGCAGAAATGTGCTGTTCACTTCAGAGAGTGCAGTTAAAAGAGACTCAGCTGAAATGTAAAATCACAGAACAGAACTAATTCTGTTCTAACTCAAATCAGGACATACACTAAGTCCAGGAACTTGCATCTTAAAAAAATCAGATAATTTCCTCTAGTGTGAATGCAGTTTTGTTGGGCATTGGACTATTGCAGGGTCTCGGTGGGGGACACCAAGCCTGTATCTGAGTTGTAACAGCCTGTTTGGAAGCCTGCTTGACTGACAAGCTTGTAAGGGTTCTGCACTGGCCCTGAGGGGAGCAGTAGTCCTTCCCCTGCTCCTCCTCATGGCTTGTCCCACTCTGAGGCTGCCCAAGACCAAGCTGAGCCCCGCTACACTGGTAACGTGCCTTCACTGAAACTGTGCTTGCCCTGTGCCTTGCTGTTTCTTCAGCTTGTTCTATTGCCTCTCTACAGCAGAGATGGGGAAGATGCCCAGAAAGCAGAAAATGTTGCCTTTTCTGTGTAGATTCATACAAAATTTGTTTTGAAAATGAATGGGCATCTCTGTGTGCTCTGACCTGGAAGAGACTGGAGATTTCCATTTGCCAGACTGGAGCTACACAGGGGCACCGCAGAGCCACGGGTGCACAGAGCATTTTCCAAAATAAGCTCTGAGCCTACAGCATAGCTTATCCCTCATGAGCTGTCTGGTGCTGCTACCTCTGGGGAGACTCCCTCTGCTCACCCCAGGGGTGTGAGGGAGTGTGTCCAGACACCCTGGCTGGGGGCAGAGGTGCATGGAGAGGTTTATTTGGGATGGAAAACAGCACACAACAGCAAACTGCCCTTGGTCAGCCAGCTCTGCACCATGGTGCTTGGCTGTTTGTGACCAAACTGCACCCAGGCTCTTTGCCACTCTCCTTGGGTTTGTCTCTCCTGGATCATGTGAGCCTCTCAGCCAGATCTGCCAAAGTAGTGCTTGGAGCAAAGTCCCTAACAGATACTAAATGGTGCGGTGATGTCCACTGCATCCCTCAGCCAAAATTAGTGAGGAGCCTGGCTGGCTGGGTCGTGAACCGCTTTGAAGAATCGAAACCCTGTGGGTGTGTGTGCTGGATGTTTGTGCTGGCTGGCTGACCTTGCTGCTCCTGAAAGGTTCAGGGAGGTCGTGGGTTTGTTTGGGTTCTTTTAAAATATTTTTTTTTGCCTAAATATCAGAGCAGAACAAAACCCAAGGAGTGGCAGGGAAGGGGATAAAATGGGCTGAAACCAGTCTCTGAGCATGCAAAGTGCCTGTCCTTGTGTGCTCCCTAAGGGAAGGAGATGGCAAAGCCTCTTCCCAGGGAGCCTTTCCCTGACCATCCTCTTTGCCAGGGCAGCTGCTGGGGCAGAGATCTGGCAGCATCACCAAGCAGTTTGCTCAGAGACTGCACTGAAATGAGAGCCAGCTTATAAACAATGGCATCTACAGGGATTGCTCTGCCCTCCGCTTCCCACCGACAGTAGCACCAGCTAATGGATAATGGACCCAGCGGCGTCAGGCTGGGGAACATGTTTACCCAGCCACTTACCTGAACTCCAGCAATGGATTTTAATACCCACTTAGCCCTGTGGAAACTTAATAGCCTCCAATCTCTCCCCATCCTCTTAGTAAAACACTGACACAGGTGAAGCCTGTGCTAACTAGGCAAAGAAAAACTGCCGGCATCTATGGTTTGGTCTCTGCTTCAGAAGGCACTCTCCTGACAGACATCTGTGTTTCTGCGCCCCCGTTACCCCACAGCCTGTTTGCTCACTCATTTCTTCCGTGTATGTTCTCTTCTAGTCCATGTATTTTTGTTGCTGAGCCCTCCTCCGCATTTGATGCCTTTTCCTCCAGACAGGGAACAGCCAGTTCCCTCTGCACACTTGGATCTTCTTCCGTGCTTGATCCAAGAAAACCATTAAACAACAACAGAAGTACATCAATGGTAGTGCTCAACAGAACTGGCTTTCTCTACTCTACTGGCATTTTGCATCTTTGTCCCATTTTTATGCCTGATTTGAGATGACGTGTCAGCCCCTGGCAGGAGTTCTGTAAAACATCACTGACACTCTTGGGACATGGTGAATGCTGCTGTTCAGCAAAGCCATCGAGCAGTACCTCTGTGTTCTGCCCCTGTTGCATCTACCAGCTTTCTATGCTAAAAATCACTGTGCATCTCCATCTCATCTTGAGCACGGGTGATGAGAGGCACTTGTGCCGTCGGGCCGGCTGCGGCTCCCAGCAACGCCTGCTCTCCATCGGCAGCTGGGTGTTTTCCCCTACATCCCTTCTCAGTGCTTATTTATCTTCTACCCAAATTTGACAGCCGAGTCTCCAGATAAGGAAGCCAATTAAAAAATTATGAGGAGGCTGGTGAGAGAAGAGGGAGGTGGACCATGTGTTTGAGAGAGGCTGATTTCTTTAGGAAATGAGGCTAAAAATAAGTTTACTAATGTTTTACTGAGCTTTTGCTTCAAAGCAGTCTGCTGAGTGTGTCTCACTCCTTCCTGCTCTGGGCGTCATGTTCTTGGCTGTAATTTTCCCTGCACTTTCAGGAAGGCTGTGAGATCTTTGCTAATCACAGAGGGCAGGCAAGACCTCTATTTTAAAGGTCTTATAAGAAAAAAATAAAAGAAAGAAGAGGCACGAAGTAAATGGCATGAAGCTCTAGTGAATCTGCCATAGAAAGATGAAAGCTTGCTCTCTTGATTGCCATTATTTGAAGTGGCATCTCCAAAGTCTCTGGCAGAGTATTAACCCACCGCTGCTGGTGGCACAAGTCAGTTAATTGATTACAACCAACTCTCCCCCACTGTGTCTGATGTGGGATGCCACAGCACCTCAGATAACCACACATGACCGTGGACCAGCTCCACAAGTGCAGTTGTGGTGAAAAGGATGTGGCTTTGATTTCCCTGAATATGTGGTAACAGATAAACCAGAAAACGAGCTGTGTGGTGCTGCCCGAGTCGCCTGTTTGATGGAGATAAGGATCCGGAGACACACAGAGTCGATCACATTTTACTGATTTTAAACGCCTGGATGTCTGTGTCTTTTACAAAGAGGAGCACAACCCATGATCCCCATACATCCAGGGATGCAGTGTCCTTTGTCACCTGTAGCCAGTGGTGCTAAGTGCTTTCTTCATGGAGTGTTTAGGAAAAGCTGTACTTAGCACCTTCAGAGTGACAGCCAGGAAGGCATGCAGAAAAGCACTCCGGTATTAATTAACTCGTCCTGCCAAGAGCAGATATTGATTTGCTTTTACAGGACTTTGATGAGTCTTGATTATGATTCTATGGAGGTAGGAAGGTTTCCTGCCCTCAGAAGACTAGAGCAGCCATAATTATAAAATAATTGTGCTTGTTTTCTTCTAAAGTAGTATTTTATTATTTGATGAATCTCTTGTTTGCACTGAGTAGACAGTATGACTTCACAAATTACTTGTTTACTGTCATGCCTTGATTTATAATTCTCCCTTAAAATTTTAGAGGGTGGTTTGTTTTTTTTTCTAAGATAGGCATTCAAATTACTGTAAAAGTAGGTCACATCATATTCATGCAGATGTTACCCTTCCCCTCTCGCTCCAGCTCTCCGCTGGTACATGGGCTTGACGATAAGTTTGTGCTGATGACCCAAGGCAGCACTCATGAAAGGTGAACCAATCTCATAAATCTTTCACCATGATCCTGCTGTGTGTTAAAGGCTTACACATAGTTTGGAATATTAATTAAAGACAGTTAAACGGCATTTTTTTTAACTTTGTCCTTAGTGTCTCCTACCTAGCAGAGATGTTTATTCTGCATTTGCCTGGTGTGCGTGGTCCCGTGCCAAGCGCTGGCTGGGGTTGGGTGGAGTGGTCCTGGTGTGGGAGGGTGCAGGTCACCCTTGCTTCCCGGGACAGTCCCTGAGCTCATGGGATGGTGCTGGGGAGTCTCTCCTGCCCTGCTCTACCAGGGTTGCTGAGACCTGGCATGAAGCTGGGGGTGGTGTATTTATGGTATCTTGCTTAGAGAAGGGAGGCAAAAACAGGGTAGAAAAGCAGTAAGCCAAGGAAGGAGCTGGTCTGGCAGCAGCTGTGAGTGCAAGGGGGTCAGGTGTAGCTGAGAGCAGATTTACACCACTGTTTCCTCAGCACTGAATAAGAGATTTCCCTTAGGAGGTTTTTATGGAGAGGTGCAAAGAGCTGTTAAGTCATTAGTGCAGTTTCCCATTGTGGCAGCATTATTCCTTGTTATCTCCACTTTATAGCTTCCCTTTCTCACCAACAACTACTGACCCAATAAATATTTGTCCTGACTGTATTATCTGCATACCAAATGCTCACCTTGTCCTTTTGTATGCAACTTCAGGACATTACAGCTCCTTCTTCTGAGTCTGGGCTTAATCACCCCCCAGTGCTGCAGGCTGGTGACTGCCCAGGAAACAAATCCTGACCTTGGGTAAGGACTGGGGAAGTTTCCCCCCACAAAAAACACTTTTCTTCCTTCAGCTTTTAAACCTTCAACTACCAAGACTCATCCTTGATGCAACATCCTCTAAAGCAATCTCCCTATTTCATAGCAGCAGCTCTTTGCCTTCTTTTTTTTTTTCTATTCCATTAGCTCAGTGTTTTGCAGCCAACACTCCTGTTAATTAGGTGCTAATTTATTATTCTGACCAGCTGTTATTACTGTGTAAACCACCCACATCCTCCCCCCCCTCCCCACAACTCCAGGCTGGGTCTGGGTTCTGGGTGTGCTTCCAGCTATGGCATCAGTATTGACTGGGTGACCAGCATCCCCAAATTAGCATCTGAGGAATGCACCAAGGCTTGCCCTGGCCATGAGGGGGGAAAATGGGGTTCCTCATGGATGGGGGGGAGGACTTTGGGGGATGTTTCCCAGGGTTTCCTTCCCAGCTCAGCATCAAACCAGTGCATGAACCCCTGCTCCAGCATGACCCTTTTCATGCAAACTATTCCCATGAGCACTGACAGGACCTGCTTTCCAGGGGATTTGTATCTCATCATCAGTTGATTTTAAAGAGATTTGAGCACTAATTGAAGCATGTACCATCCCTCTCCCACGTGGGCCCCCTCATGACCAGTAAAGCACAACAGCATCACCCTAGGGGAAGGATGGGTGACACTGGGGGCACTGGGCAGTGGTTTTTTCACTCTATTCTTGTAATATTTTTTCTTTAAATATTCACAAGAGTTTTTTTTTTATTGAAAATCAACCTAGTAAAAACTCCCAAAAGAGAGGAGTCATTTCCCAGCTGGCTCTTGTTAGTGCATTTCATGGCTATCAAAAACAATGTTCTCCTAGCTCCCTGCCCTTGTTCCACTTCATTAATTAGCGATAATAATTAGTTGTATTAATTATGAGCTGATACTTCTAATGTAAAAGAGGCTGAGTGCAAGAACGAGCTTCATAACTTCTCTGTTTGTGGATGAGTAGAGCTGTCTGAATTTTGGAGCTGCCCTGGTGAGTTGTGGTTGTGCCTGCCAGGTACTGAATGCAGCATGTTCATTACTGCTGGTGGGAATGTCGCACAGGCCGGGAGGTAGGATGTCAATTTTAATGTTGTATTGGGTGTACAGGGTCGTGGCTGGTGTGCCAGTGTCTTCCCAGCTGAGTGGATGTTGGCACTGGTTCTTGCCATTGTGTTGAGGGCATTACTGTTGCTCAGCATCCCAGTGTGCCCTTCCCACCTCCTCTTCCTGGCTGTGATGCTCCAGGGCCTCTGTCCATGTTGGTGCAAAGCAACATACCATGGTAAGCCCAAGCTGCCTGCTCTTGGGGGGCTTGAGGACTCTGCAGCTCATATTTCAGAAGGTGATGAGTAGCCCTGACGCCGCGTAGCTGCCCCAGGGGGTGTTTGTTGTGGTTCCTTCTAAGATAAGTCTGCATCAGCCCTTAGTTTCTAGCTCTAATGCAAAGAGCAAACCTGTTGTTGCCCATCTGAGAGGTCCCCAGTTCAGTCCCTGGTTTGGTAGCCAAAGCAGCAGCCCCTCTGCAATACGGCTGTGTCAAGTGTGTGTTTTCTGGTGGCGTCAGTCATGTCACTTGAGGATATTAGCACAGTGGCGTTGAGCCCTGCAAACATTCAGCCTTAGCAACATGGTTGAGGTCATTTGTGCAACCAGACGTGCTAAGGCTTTAAGACAGACTGGCACTCGATGTGAAGTTGTAAGGATGTATCGTGTAATTTGGGCTGTCTTTCCAATCTCTTGCATATGCCGCAGTCACTTACAAGGATCTCTTTGGTCAATGAGAGCACAGCACTGCCATCAAGGAGGAGAGCTTGTCTCTATGGAGATGGGTGCATGAGGAGAAAGGTCACAACTTGGTGGCAGAAAAGGCTGAAGCTGCAGATTAACAAAAGATGATTTGATAAAAGAATTGGGGATGCTGCAATCAGTAATCCCATTTTTGGTTTTGTTTACGCTGTGGTCAGTTGGCTGCTGTGATACTCTGAGCCTGATAGGAGTAGGTAGACATACTGTGCAGTTTATTCCAAGACATGACCTGAGCAGAGAGCCATGGGAGCGGGGAGTTTGAGCACAGCTCCCTGTGCTGCTCCTCCAGGGCAGTGCCGTGGTGGGCACTTCACATGGCCAGTGCTCCCGTTGGAGACATTTCAGCTGCTCGGCTTTAATCCCAAGGACACTTGGAGATCAAGGAGTGTCAGTGTAATATGGTAATCTTTAGATTCAAGATGTGACAGGTATTGCCAACTCTTCCAAAATACTGACCTGATTGGTGATTTTCCTTTTCCTTCTCCCTAACTTTAGATCTAGAAATGTCACTAAATATTAGGGCAGTATTTTGGACTGAATGAGCTATCAAAGCAGAACCACATGGTGGTGGTGAAGAAATGATGGGACAGTCCCAGTTGAAGCATGGTCTCTCCTGTCATTGTTTCGTTCCTTACCATGGAAAGCTGCCCTGTTCCCACCATGTTTACCACTTTCTGTGCCGTGGTTGCCCTCAGGAGCTCAGTGAAGAAGCAGCTGAGGAGTTGGTGGTGAGATGGTGTTACTCCCACCTGTGGGGCAGGAGAAACCCACTTGGCTGAAAACACAGTGGGGAGCAATCCCAAGGGGCTGTTCCTTCATCTTTGTGGATTAGCTGGCAATTGGACAGGCTTATAGATTTTAGAGGCTTGGCATTTTGAGGGTCGCTTCTGCAAGGGGCTGCAGAGCCAGGACTGCATGTTTCTGGAGCTGTGTGGATGCTGGGCACCATGGGGTATAATCCTGCTCTGCAGCTTGAGGGGGAAACACTCAGACCTCTGAGCACAAAGTAAATATTTAGCTGGCTTCTCTCAGCGTTGATATCCAGGTGGAGGCCAGGTGGGCAGTTAACACTTTCCCCCTGCTGTGTACTCTCACAACTTGAGGTAATTTGGTGATTTGATGTTTCTCCCTCACCCCGAATACAAACAGGCATTTGGCACAGCCACTGCAGAAATGCAGCTGGAGGTGGGGGCAAAGGCAGCCAAGAGCTGATGGCATTAGAGTGCAGCGTGTTGATGGCATTCTGAAACCCCAAGTTCTGGAGTGCTCTAGCCACGTTAGTCATACTGTAGAGAACCCCCTCTTGCTATCGCAGACCACTGGCTGGCCCGAACCCCTGCCTGCCTTGGGCTGGACCATGGGTGGGATGCTCTACTCCCCTCCTCATGGCACACGGCTGCCACAGATGCCCCAGCTCAATCCTCCACATGCCCTGGTGGCCTGGTGTGGATGAGGGAGCCCGAGTTGTCCCACAATTTATTAACTAGGAGAACCATGAATTCTAATAAGGCATTATAATTCCTTTTCTTCATAGTTTCTTTTTTCTTGTTGTTTTTGTTAATGAATGCATTCCATGTGCACGTGGAAATATTCTGGTGAGGCCTGAAGAGCTGAAAAAAAAAGCCTCTCATTTTGCACCAGCAGTTAGCTGATGAAATGTAAAGATGCAATGGGCTGATTAGTGATTCTGGTAAAGTAATTAATGCCTCTGTTCTTTCATACGTGCAGAGCTGGAGGTCGAGCTGAGGGCTCAGTGAAAATTTGCCCTGAATGCGCAGTTCAGTGCGCTCAAAGTTATTGCTCCCTAGTTATGATTCCTTCAGTAATTCCAAATTAAAGCTGATATACTTGTAAACGAAAAGCAGGGCATGCTTATGAATTACAAGGGCTGGAGGATTTGTTTGCAAGATGTGAATGTTAATGCAGCCGAACCACCACAGCCTGGGCAGGGGAGGGACTGGCAGTGGAGAAAACACCTTGGTGGATGTCACTTCTTCCAGATCCTGACCTGGTGGAAGGGCCCATCTGAAGTCCTCGTCTTTGCTTCCCTGGCTGCCGCAGGCAACCATCTTCGCATGGTTCTGCTGTTATATCTTCTTAACATCTCAACCGTCATAAACCATTAACATAATTCCCAGTCAGAAACCAAACTCAGATGAGCACATTTTTGCATGCAGCGTGATTTTGGCATGCCTTACATGAAACTTTTCTCTCTTTTTTTTCCCCTCCCCCATTTTTAATAAACATCACATTATCAAAATATTAGTGACGCCGGATTTGCCGTCGTTGGTTTACCATAGATAACAGCATGGAGTGTTCTTTCCGTTTTGATTCAGTAGTGCATGACAAGGGAATCCAATTTATTCAGATTTAGATGACATGTCTCCAATTATGTAATTCCATTAGGAGGTGCCTGCAGCCAAGTCTGTGCTCACAGTCTCAGCAGACATAACTCTAATGGGACGTGTTGCAATATTGCTGTGTGGTAAGCACAACTTTGATAGAGAGCACGACCTGTCTCTCCCAGTCGTGTTTGTGGGAATGGAGAAGATGAAAAACGGTCTAGCCATACTTAGGGCTCTAATCTGGCAATAAGTTATGTCACTACAAGAACAAAGCTTTGCAATGAAAGGTGAATTTGTAATGGCTATATATTTTATGTATTCAAAGTCAGACAGTAAATGCAGCACTTTGAATATGATCTTATATTCAATTCCATAAATGGAAGATATATTGGTTGCAGTTTTTCCTCTCGAATACCATCTCAGATTCCTATGTACTTGGGAATGTTGGATATTTATAGGAATATAAAGCAATGGTGGAAACATAAGACTAAATCTTAGCACAGTTACAACTTGCTTTAAATTATTAATCTTCAGGAAGCACAGTAAAAAATTCTGCTATGCAAATTCTGCAGGACTGGGTTTGGTGTACATGCACATTACCATGGAGCTATCTAAATAATGTCTTTAAAATAATTGTGTAATGTTGATGCAGACTTACAATTTCTGCAGGCAGGAAAAGGCAATTCTAGTGGCAGATCTGTCTCCCCAAGAAGCAGGATGTAACACCACTCATAAATAAAGCTGTTTAGATGAATTTAGCATCACTTGCAAACCAGAAGATTTCCACAACGCCTTTGGGTAACACAGCTCAGACGTGGCTTGGTTGGGCTCAGCTCTCTGAAGGCTGGGAAGGGGCTGGATGGGGTGTGTGGCATGTATTTTTGGTAGATGATGCTCAGACCTGTGCAACTGCAGAAATTTAAAGGCATTTAATAGCTGTAAAATGGCCAAAGCTCTGACAACCCTAAGATATTTCTTCCTCAGTCTTGTCATGGTTGTGTTGGACCTGCAGGCAGGTTTATTCCACAAAGTTGGACTGTGAACTGTACACCTCACCTCTGTTGGCCAGTACTAACTAGGACTTGACTGAATAAGCATTATTTAAATATATAGCTTTTATTAAGAAGAAAAACTCCCTAATCCTTGCTCTGGGAAAGTATGAGTGATAGCATCTCTACTTTCACAATCTTACAGTTTTCACATGAATATATGAAAGAATTTAATAATGTTCTAGGTTAGAAAATGGGCATCATATATATATCTTTAAAATCTATCTTCTCTGACTTTCTCCTTATTTACGTTGAGAGAAGAAGCCAGCAAACAATTTCAATGTATGATGCATCTAATACCACCTTTCACATAAACAGAAAAAATATGCTTCCTCTGTCGATGTGACGAGACCAGCTTCTAGAGAAAGTGTCATTTTGTTTAAAATAATATGAAGAGAAGCCCAGTCTCAGTATGTTGAAATGGGTTACAGGGGTGCTCCTGTTTTAATGACAAGCTAGCAGAGATGAAGCTGAAGATGCTGCTGCTGCTGCTGTGCCCTGGCCCCAGTCGCCACTGTTGTGAGCATGGTCACTCCCGCTGCTTTTGTCCATCTCCCTGCTTGGAAACTTTGCCAGAAAGCCCCATTCAGGTGGCATTTGGCTGTGTGTTAATCTAGCCCCTTGGTGGATGGCTCAGCCTGCAGATATAATGGAGTATATCAACCTCAGGTTCAAAACCCAATGTAATTTCGTGGGAATGAATTGTTCAGATAAATTTGGTGCAGCACAGTTTCTTAATCTGCTAAATGGGAAAAGACACTGCTGCCTGGAGTTTATTGGATTTTGTGCAATTTGGGAAGAAATTAGATTGGTTTAGATTAACCCCTCCAGGGATGGACACCTAGGAAGAGGCTATTGTCACTCAGACAGTTGATTTTCAGGTTTATTTATCGCAGCAATCCAGCTGCTGGTGTGACTGAGAGCAGGACCTGCGCCGCTGTGATACATTTCATCATGCTCTGGAGCACCCGTTTGCTGAGCTCAAGTGAGGAAGCATCGATCTGCTGCAAACCAGGCTGGATACCCCAGCATTTATGGTGCCGGCCAGTGCTTTGGCTTCTCTTTCTGGGAGCCAAATACTCAGGTGGATTTCCCTGGGAGTTCAGGAGCTCACTGGAAAGTGTTTGTAAAAGCAGCTCTGCTCCATGGCAAGTTCTGCCCTTGGGTCCCTCCAGCTCTGCAAGTGCTTTATTTGACTCCCTTAAGGAAGAGGTTCCCCAAGTGGGTTCAGAGGACCTCAACAGGTCTCGCCATCTTCACCTCTGGATGCCAATGTGTTGCTGGATTAAGTGACAGCAAACAAATCTGCATATAAGTGTCAAAGCCCATGTGGCAAATGCTTTTCTGACTAGCAGAGAGAGCCAAGCATCACTGGCTGTCTGCAAAGCTGGCGTCGGCCCCTCCACCCCTGAAGCTCCACTCTTGGACATATTTCAAAGCAAAATGGGAAATGTTTGGGGTCCAGAGGGCCTGTGTGTTGGCCTGTGCAGCCTTGTCTGGTCTCTGCAGAGCACATCCCAGGGATGTCTGCACAGGGGTGAATCATGAGAGCATAGCTGGTGTTACCAGCGCAGGGGCACAATGGGACGGGTGCTTGTCCTCTCAGATCTATCTGGAAGCCAGCCTGGTGCTGACATTGAGAGAAGGAGTTCTTACTCAGTACTGCAAATGGCAAGAGGAAATATTCAGCATATTATATTCTGGGACACCTTCCCAGAAAACATTTCCTTGTAGTAATTACAGCACTGATGCCGTAAGCCCCGGCAGTGGCTCCCCTTTGTGGTAGTGGAGGTGAATGGAGCAGAGTATCAGGAAATCTCACCAAGATTCAGTTTGCCCATAGCAACAGCCCATTCAATGATGACATTGTGTGCTACACAGCCTGATGGGGGCATGGCCTGGCCACCCACAACAGGGAGTGACAGCTTGAAGAGGATGCTGCTGCAGCTCTTCCCCAGCCATCTCTGGACCCAGATCTTCTCCTAGTGCATTGTCTGAACTGGATTATAAGCTCCTCGAAGCAAGAGCCACACTTGCCATGGTGCTGTAAACCCAGGAGATGAGTGTTCACCTGCTTCATTGTGTTCAGCGTGAGGTTTACAGAAGAAACGTGCAAGCCACAGGATGGACCCAGCCTGAGCTGGGACTTCTCTAGGCTGTGGCTGCATCCATTACTGGGCAGTGTTCAGACACATCTAAACATGCATTTGTAGAGTTGTGATCAGCTGAAGATGGCCCCAAGTCCCCCTTGTCTCCCTCCACGTTTTGTGACACGTGTGATTATGTTCCCCTGTGTGGCTCCTGTTTCTTGAATTATTTTTTATACAAGGGGGAAATAAACATGTGAAAGTGCAACTCTGTCATAGGTACTGTTCTTTTGGCAGGATGAATGCAAAAGCTTCTGGCCCTGCTCTTCTCTCATCCCCTGGTGATGTGGGACTTGGCACTGATAGGTCCTGAAGGGACATTCATGCCATTCTGTCTTCTCTCCCTGGGGATCTCCTCTGGGAGGACTGCCGAATGCACCAGAGGGGAAGAGGAGGAAATCTAGGGAGTTAGAACTGATACAAGTGGGATTTGCTGAGAAAGATTCTGAGAAAAACAAATTAAGTCCTTCAATGACGTGGAGGTAACATGGTCACCTCTTTGCTCCCTCGAGTAGGGCAGTTTCTCTTTAGCCACCTTTCATCCCTTCATCCTTTTTCCAAGGCAAGTGCTCTCCTCCTTCGTACCTGCCATGCTCTTAGGGCATATAGAATTGTGCTCTGTTTTGTCTCCTCATTGGAAACTGAATTTGCTTGGAGGACAATTTGTGTTGTTTGTATTCCCAAAGCTGCACTCCCAGCATTGTAAGAGTTACAGTGGTTCAGATGGGTAGGGGAGATGCAGTAGAGGCAGGACTTGAAGCTTGCTAATTGGTGAACTGTAAATTTGAGCTGGAAAATGTGGCTGTACTGTAAAATTCAGGACACCATCTGTTTCATTGCTTGCTTGCAGTAACATTTGTACTTGATAATTAAAATGTCACACACATTTTTAGCCAGAATAATCCATGGAGGAGTAGAACTGTGTCTTCTGAAAATCATTCAAGAGATGCTCACAGATAGGAATGATGCTGTTTTGAACCATCTCTCGCTGCTCATAAAGGAGTTTTTGGTTGGGTTTTTTTTCATATTTTGAGGAGGGGGTTAGAGGAATGGGAGCAATAGCAGAAGCTGTGAATTTTAGTGAATAACCCCAGGTATAATGTGGTTTATTTTGTTTTAGGTTGATCATGCTGGGGCTGGGCTGGTGATGACTCTCCAGGTTTTCTTCTGGCAGTTGGTAGGTTTTTCTTCAGTTGAAATCAGGTTGTTTTTAAGGGTATCTCCTAATTTAAGCAGAACGTTTCCTCCAGCTGGTGTGGCTGAGGATTCGAAGAACTGCCTGCTTGGTTGGCTGTGGATGGTGAAGACTGAGAGCTCAGCTCCTCTGAGCAGCAGGCTCAGGGCTCAAGGACCACAGCGAGAAGCTGCTCAGAGAAAGGTCAGGTCTTGACCCGTACTTGGGTTATCTTTGCTGTGAGAGAGAGACAGAGCAGAAGGCAAAACAAGTAGCACTGTTTGTGGGCAGTGGAAGCAAGGGGTTTTTGCACAGTGATGCCAACCCTCACCCCGTCAGCTGGTACAGAGGGGACCTGGGCTCCTCTCCATGCCTAGCCCAGGTTGCTGCGTCTCCTCTTTGCAGTGGCCTCAGTGCAGCTGCCAATTTGGCTGTTTCACTTCATGGCACTGAAAAGATGCAAAAATTGAATTTGCTTTTGGCTGTCTGAAAATAGGATTTTGAACATCTTAATGCTACAGATTAATTAACAATATAGGAGGCATCTGAAATCCACAAGCAGGCCGTGTGTCCTAGCTGATAGCTGTGCTGAATGTGCTGTCGCTGACCCCCAGGAAAGCGTCTGATGAGGTTTTGCCAGCCCAGTGCCTGGTTCCCAGGCACATCACACACTTGGACTGTGTAGATCGTCCTCCTCCAAGCCCAACATGATGGACACATCCCTGTGTTACTTGTATAAGGGCAAAAGTGACATTTTCCATAAACACAGCTTTCTAAGGACATCATCCTAACTAATTCAGACTAAGTAAAATACGCTTTTGCTACAAGTATGGTGTGAAACTAGCAGGCCTGGGAAGCAGGATGTTCTGCAAGTCTTGTAAGGTTTGCAAAGTTTTGCTTGCTTAGCTTGGTGTAAAATCCCTTACAGCTGAGCTTTGACACAACAAATACATCTACAGACTTTCGTTAGAAATGGACTCTGCTGTTCCAAGAAAACTTTAAATCCAGTTATGTCAACTACGTGTGACTTAGATTTTTTAAATCCTGGTCTGCTGGGAGACATTTGAAGCTCACAGCTTTACAGTGCATCGGTGTGTGCTATCAGTAACTAGGCAAGATTAAAGATGAAGTCTGCAGAGGAACTGCAGCGAGTGCTTCAGAAATGCTCCCAGCCAGCAAAGTGCTTTCTGGGCTGTCTCCTGGCTTAAACATTTTGGTGACATCCCAGCATCCATACAGACTTTCTTGTCCATCAAAGCTCAAGACATATCCTTGCAGGATCAAGTCCTGCGCTTCTGCCAGGAGACTGTATTGTAATGTGTGAGAGAAGGTTTAAAATATTCTAATTGTCTGCTATGAAATTGCAGTTTTGTTCCCTGGAGTAGAAAAGTGAGTTTAAATCATTAAGGCCACAAGTCTCAGTGATGATTACGGAAATGTTTGCAAGTGACTTAATCAGTATAGTTTGTCTGAGTGGCCCATTTTAATATTATTGCTCTGATTAAGTTTTCTTAGCTAATATGTGTTTCATTTCCAATTCAATTAAATGAGAATCCCCTTCCATTACACAATATTACTGAAGTGCCCTAGTGGGGCAGGAGCACACTTGGTATTTTCAATTGATACAGATTTCTTCATTATACAGTCTCATGGTGCTAAATGAAATCAATGAAAACTGAAATTAAAATTGTAGCAAGTTGCAACTGTAAATACGTTGTCCATTCCTCAGTCTCTCTTTTAGCAGTAGGCTGAGAATATATTAGTATCAGTTCATTAATTACATTTCAAAGACATTTTCAATAGATGTCTGCCTTTGACAAAAGTTTAGAAAGTCTGGGAAGGATTTTCCTTGGATTTCTGTATGCCAAATGATTATGATAAGCAAAATATAGGTTGAATTAATGTTCCTTTTTTATATGCCATATATCCTTGCTTTAGCTTTTAAAAGCACTTTTGTGTAACCTATCATGGGATATATTAACTGACATACAGAAGATTATCTGCAAATGGCTTGTGAAGGAATTAACATCGGCCTTACATTTTTTCACGTGAGCCAAACCTCCTCCTTTTATGTATTATTGAGAAGAACTGATAGAGCTCTGATATAGTAGCAAGTGATTTCATAAATACCTCTCTGGAGTTAATTCCCCATTGTGGGATATGCAGAGCTCTCAGTTCCAAGGTTTCTCCAGCGCTGAGGCGGGGATGTTCAATAGTACATACTTCCGTATGCAAAGGAGTTGGGAGGTGTGTTACCACAATTCAAGGGACGATTAGGAAATAGCAACGAGTGCTCAAGAAATACAATAAATCGCAACTTCTATGTACACATTCATAAAAGAGACAAATGTCTGCGTCAAGCTGAGACAGGAGCCCCTCTGCACCCTCTTGCTTCTTGATGGTATGAACAATCAAACCTGCAAGTGAAGTGTGCAGGGTTCGGCAACCTTCTGCTTCACATGCACCCTTTGGGGGCTGGTGGGGGCAGGACGGGTGTCTGCAGCCCCCAGGACATCGGGCAGGTTCGGTGTGGCAGTCCCTGCCTCATATTTCTGCCTTTGTGCTGCTCCACGTGGCCGTGATTTCAGGTTGTGCCCTCCGCTCACATGCTCAGGGCACAGCAGCGGCTGGCTGAAGTAATTGGGTTTATTAAATTATTAAAAGTATTCATCTGGTCAGAGACTATGTGGCTTAGTGCATTTAAGACATAGCTAAAATATATATGGCTATAAGGATAAAGGTTTTTTGCTTTAATACTAAATATATGCTTTTTATAAACAACAACTTGGATTCTTTTTTTAGAATATAATAAATATTTTAACATAGTTATTCTGGCTGCATAAGTGCAATGAAAATGTTAGCCTTGGCATATCAATAGTGCTTTACAGATGACTGTAATTTCCTGAATGTCAAAACTCCAAATTTTTCTACTAAGCAAACTTTTCAGTGGCAAAATAGATTGCCTCCATAATATATCACTGTGTGCAGGAAAAAATGAAATCTTTATGTACTGTATTATGAATCAATGAGGCATTAAGATTCTTGGAAGGGTGAGTGGACTCTGGAAAATGAAAAACTGCCACTATTCCCTCTCTGTAAACCGCTGCTTATAGAGTGTAGGTTTTGCAAACCTCTATCTTCTCCGCCGCAGAAATATCAGTTACAAGTTGAAACCAATTCCTGCGACAGCATTTAGATAGGGTAAATACTGTTGTAAATACCTGATTTATAGCAACATCCTGTGGCTATTCATCAGCTCTTTTGCAGTGGCCTCCTTTTCGTGTTGGGAGGTCTGACATGCTTTTTAATGGGTTTGTGAGAGAGCTCTGTGGATGGGGAGGTGCTGTTCCATTCCTGGAAGAGGCTGCGTTCCATGGCTCTGAGAGACACAAACGCCTGGGGACAGGGACAATTCCTCATGCCAGGAGTAGGAAGGTGCTTCTGGTGCTCTGTGGGCTTCAGAGCTTGAATTTTCAAAAGACATCACTCACACCTCGTCACTCATCACACAATCATCACTCACATCTTGACTTTTCTTTTTGAGGGCAAAATTCAGCTCTGCATCCTGTTTTGTAAAGCATAATTGCCCTTAACAAGAAAGGCACTTTCCAAAGCCAGGACCTTGTGTGCTGCTGAGGCCAGCATCATCAATCCAGCATCACTCATACTGCAGCTCATCATCTAGCAAGAAGAAAGCATGGCACGCTGTTAATGCTCTTCTACCACCTTTCTCTGTCCTTTCCTTGTCTTTAGCCTCCCATGTACAGCTCAGGGGTCTCAGCACCACTGCTGCCCTCCATCCAGATCATATAATTAAGCTAACGAGGTGGGAAGTGTTACTGCTCTGGGTAGGTTGTGGTGTATTCCCATCTAGGGGGATTTCCAAAGGACAGTTCTGTCGTTTTTCCAGCAGGTCGAGTGGGTGGGATGGGTCTGGGCCCCCCTGCCCAGTGTTGCCACCCTTCCCCATGCCAGACTCTGGGTGGAGGCAGTGGATTTGGGACTGGCTCCAGCAGCTGAGTCACTCTTCTGTTTGCTGAGTCTAAAAATGGAAACTTGCTTCTCTTTTTATGCACCACTAAAAAAAAAAAAAAAAAGTAAAAAGGCCACTGTTCTTGCTGAATTGGTTGTGAGCAAGGGTATCCTGCAGAGATCTTAATAATACAGGCAATTATGAAATTAATACCACTCTGGCAACTCTGCAGGGCAGCTCTCCCCTCTGCAGACAATGCTGTGGACAATTAGTTTGTGTGTGAGGGTAGCTGGGAGCATGTGTGTGTGTGAGGCTGCATATTTTTTACTTATTTAAAGCCTTATTTTCATTATCTTTGTGTGCGTGTGCCATGGCTGCACATACCTTGAGCTGCACAATCTTAAATCGCTGCCTTCCTCTGTGCCTGAAATGCTTCTTTTTTGCAGATCTTTCCTATTTGATAATTTCATGGGCAATGATGGGCTGGCGTAATTGCTATTCTTGCAAAATCCAGCTCCTTTTTATGGGTTCCTCTGGCACTTTTCTCCTACTGCTGTTACTGTGGGTAGGCTGCTGGCTTCCTACCCCCACCATTAGTGTTTCTAGACAAAACATCTCTGTGATTCATTGGGTGCTGATAGAAGTGAAAACATAATGATTACTTAGAGGAAATGTAAATTTACATTTGTTAACGGCTTTAATTCACAGTTCTGAAATACTTACCTCCTTTCCTCCCAGGCCTTGTTCAGTGCTAATGCATGGTTCTCCTGTGCTACCCTGAGACCTGGACTAAAGGAATAGAGTCCACGTGTTTCTACTTTTGCAGGTTGCTGCAGAGAAAAGCGATGTTCGGTCCTCCTCCTCCTTGTCTCCATTGCCATAATCTTTATACTTCACTTCTTTAATGAAGTTCATTTGTCATTTGTTCATCTAGATTTTGCTGTGCTTTTAATTTTGGATGAGGTGGAAGTTTAGTTTATTTGAAATGATGGAATGAAGAAGGGTCTCAGACCTATCCCTGGGTCTGTTTGCTTGGCAGACACTGTATTGAGACCACTAGGGAGAGGGGAGGAGGGAAGGAGCAGACCTGCTCTGGTAGCCCTGCTCCATGCTCACCTCCTTGCAAGCAGGGGAGAACCTGGAACAGGCAGCTGAGCTGTAGACTGTGACAGGGACACAGCCATGCAGCTTCAATGGGACTCTGGACGTGAGATCTTCTCCCCGAAACTCCTGGGGAGCATTATAGCCCCCTTGCTCCTCTCCCACTCAGAGATGGAGCCCATTGTCTTTGTCTGTGGGGCTGGGAAGGGCTGGAGCAGAGAGCAGTGCTGAAGGAAGGCCACAGGTAAAGCTGCTCAGCTGCTGCCGTTGCATTCCACAGCATTGATGCAAAGCATCTGGGACCGATCTGGAGTAGATGCAAACATTTGATTGAGGTCCCTTCCAATCCTTGACATTCTGTGATTCTGTGATTCCCAGTGCTGCTTCAGTGAGCTTGCCAGATATTTTGGCCTGGTCTCTGTGAGCTGTGCTGTCGGAGCACCTCTTGGCAGGGACAAAGTATTCCCATCTGGGGGGATTTCCAAGCATGCGTGGTTGAAGGCAGGAGAGACTGTCACCGGGACTCTCACCCCTGTCCTTTTAATTGTGTCTCTAGGTAACAAAGTTCGTTAAGAGTCAGGATGAGTCACAGTATTGAATGAACATTTTGCCTCTCTCTGACTGATCTCCAAACAGATGCCTGCTCTAACAAATAAGGCAGCAGGCGTATTTCTCTTGGAGGAACAATTTGCGGTATTAGCAAATCAAATTCTCAGTGGGCCACTCTTGATGGGAATTAACCTCACCTACTGGGAGCAGAGCACTCTTGGCACCCGACATGGCGTAATTGAGTTTGACTTCTCCTAGACACGTGGTGGGCATGATTGATCTGCAGGGAGACCCTCTGCCGAAGGTTAAAATCCATCGTCAGCTTCGGAGCCGTGCAGGGAGGGTTTCTAAGAGCAAAGCAAGAAATGTGAGACTCACGCCGTTTGCCTTCCTGACCTTCCATCATTGTCCATGGCTTTGCTGTCAAATTATCCCAAGTGGAGATGTTTCATAAGTGGTGTAGGGCAAGGGAGGAGCGCAGGAGCCTGCCTGGGAGCAGTGGAGGAGAAGGGGATGGGATCTCAGACCGGTGCCTGGGGGTGACCATGTAGGAGCATCTTCCTCTGGTTGGATGAGCTCTCTGAGAGAAGTTGTCACCTCAAAAAACCCCCAAATTACTCAGCTTTTAAAAGAATGGGTATGTGACTACTCTTTTATAAATGAGCTTTGTGGATTTTTATTCAGAGGCATGAGTGATTTATGGGGACGGTAGGAAGGACACCGATCATCCTTGTGCTGCTTGCAGCTTCTGGTGATTGTGCATTGTTTCTGGTGCTGAGGCACCAACCCTGTGATTATTTTTCTTTTTTCAGTAGCTCAGTCCTTAATCCTTTGCATCATATGCAGAATCTGTACTGCAGGGTTTTAGTTCATTTTATTTGCTTTTCTGCTGCATGTGGTACATATCTGGTCTGTCCCTCTCCCCTGCCCCTTCATAGGGAACTTGTCTTTCAAACTGTCCATCCTCACCTGGAGTGTAGCTTCATTTCACACTGCCCAGTTTATGTACCATGAAGTCCATGATCTGGGCAAAAAGATCCCCCAGAATAGGAAACACTCCCAAATTTCCCTTCCTCCCCCATCTCCACTAATGAGATAGAGACACTCATGTAAAATTGCCTCCCATTCATTGTAGAAGCCCGTCTGCATCTCCAAACCATGGTAGCCAGGCTTGCCATCTGCAGGAGCTTGACCTAGATAAACCAGTGTGCTTGCGCCAGCTTAAAGGGCAGCCTTAGTTTTGTTGAGGGAATGGGACTGCCCCAGTATGTTCCCTGGAAATCATAGCTCTACCTCCTCGGCCTTATGCTGTAGCTGCACTTTCCTGAGTTAATTTGCACCCAGAACAGTCTGGGGGGCAAGTCAGAATATTCCTGGGGCTGTGGTGCTCCCCGTGCAAAGAGCACAGGTTTCTCACCCTTTGTAGCCTACAAAGCCCTTCTTGCTGTAGCCTCATTTCTCAGCAGAAATGGGAAGATGTCCCTCAGTCCCTTACCTACTAATCCATACACTAATGGATGTAATGGTGGTTGGATGTTTAGCTTTCAGCTCTGCTCTCCAGCTCCTTACCTCATGGCTCCATCAAGGCAGGCTCGAGTTTCCAGGCTGAAGGCATGGCAGCCGCTAGTGTCTGACCTCCAGCCTTCCTCTGCCTCAACAAGCAGTTAAAGAGAGCAGCAGCCTCTGTCCCCTGTCAGGGATCAATGATGCTCGGCAGTGGCACCAGCAGGAGTTTTGACCCTGAGTGGCTCAGACGTGCCAAGCTGAAGCCACCCCTAGTTGTGGCCCTCATGGAAATGGTACCTGTTTGGACCTCGCAGCAGTTGCTTAGAGCCTCTCCATTGGGATTAAGGTGCCCCAAGAGCACATACAGGAGTCAAAGCCACTAGACAAGAGTTTCCTGGTGAGTCCTTTGTCACCAGCACACAGCCTGCTGCTTTCAGGCCTTTAGGAAGGATGCTTAGCTGTTGATGGTCTGTTCTGCCAGGCCTCTTGTGGCACAGCAAAGGAGAAGCCAAGGGAGCTGCCAGCCTTCCCCACACTCTCCATCCTCAGGTCTAGCTGCAGCCCTTTCTCTGCACACTGCCTGGGCTGTTGCTGCTTTGCAGTCCTGCTCTGCACAGTTGGGGCAGCTGGGACAGGATGAGGTGTACTCTCACTTCGGGAGATTCTGACCCATTTTAACGTTTAAGCAAAATGACCCCTTCCTCACCTATATCAGCAGGACAGCCCCACACATGAGGAGCCTCCTGAAGCACCACGGCGTGAGTAGCTGCATATTCCTTCCCTGGCAGCTTCTCTGGGCTCTGAAGTCTCTGGCTTTACTCAGTGCTGTCATCCCCTGGGGTTTCACACCTCCTCACTTTGACTTCCATTTATTTTTTTTTATTTAATGTTGCTTTTAGAAACGTGCTACAAGGATGCTTTTTAAAAAAATCACTAGATTGGAAAAAAAAAATTCTCATTCAGTCCCTGTGCTGGGGCAGAGGTAGGGATGGGGTTGGCACAGATGCATTATGTGACCACAGAATTATCCTTCAAAGTGAGCAGATGGCTCAGTCTCAATAAACCCCTCAGAGAAATTCACAGAGGTCTTTGAGGTTTCAGTTTGCTTTGTATTTTCTCCAGGGGCTGTGCAGGAAGGAAAGAGGGGGCTGCTCTGGGCTGAGGACCTGGACAGCTGAAAGCAGGTCCATCCACTGACAGCACACATTTCTTGGTCTGTTTCAACGAAAACCATCTTACCTTAGCAAAAGTCACCTCATAGCAAAAATGCCACATAGGGACTTGCAGTGTCCCTCCAACCTGGCACGTGTCACTCCATTGTGGGATCTCTGGGATGCTGACATGGGGTAACAGCCCTGGTGCAGAGGAAGAGGATAGAGCGTCTTCATGACCATACAGGTTATTAAAGTGCCCTGGGACTGGCCATGGGGCATTCATGTGGCAGCACCACCACCCCAGAGAAGGTGCCTGTGCTGGGTCAGTTGGAGGGAGCTGCAGTTCTGGCCCATGGGTGAAATATGGCTTTCCTAGCACCACAGTGATGCCAGGACGGTGCGGCAGCTGGCATACTGGGAGCATGCAGTGTGAGGGCTGGCTTTGCTGCAGCTGCCGGGAGGCCAAGCATGTATCTTCTTCTCTCTCCATCCCTGGCTTCCAGCACATCATCCTGCCTGTTTCTGCCATTTTCCTTGACCTACCCGTGTGTGGAAGCATCAAAGCACTGAGGAAGCCCAGCTTTCACAGCCCAGCAGACAATGCGAGCTGTTAGCCAGGTGTTTATCTGAGAGGAGCTTCTGACCTTTCCTGAGCTCCTCTGTGGTAATGGATCATGTGCAAATAATTCATGGCTCACAAAAATGCTCTGGCTTCAACCTTGCAGTGATGTGACAAGCAGAGAGGGTGTTGCAGCATGGGGAGCAAACTCAGCGTTGTGGGACAGTTCAGTCCCTGCATTCCTCGGGGAATAGCTGTGCACAGGGAGATACCAAGAGCAAGTGACTGTCACCATCTCACATTCCTGATGGCTCCAGGGTCAACCTCCTTTCTGAGTTGCCTGCAAGCTCCTTTTGTTCTCTGCTTCATAGGCATCCAGCTCAACTTTATTAGAAAACCCATGTTTCTGATGAGTGCAGCTCTTTAAGTCAGAGGGATGATTCACAGTGAAGTTTGAGCTCTACCTGAACACATGTTGTCTTGGGCTCTGAAGCACAAGCTTCAAGGGATGGGCAAGAGCTCAGCACCCTCTTGTTAAGATAACAGAAAGAACAAGCTGTAACGTACAGAGCTAAAAATAGTTGCGGAGCTTTGAATCTTCCTCCCAGTTGCAGCAGAAGGATGCTCTGAGCGCTGATGGTCGACTCCATCTCTGGCATGGCTCTGACTTGATGATGCATTAAAGCTTTTGTGACTTTTTGAAGCTCAGTTCAGATAAACACAGAGCAGTACGGTTGCTTTTCTGGAGCTGCCATGATTCCTAGCTGGTATGAGAGTGGCTTGGGGCAGACTCAAAAACTAGTTTCCAAAAGGGATCTTGCCTTTTTCAGTAGAATTTTAACAGGAAAACTTAGAAGGGGAAAGGGGAGACATGCACAAAATAGCTGAGATTGGCCCAGCAGCTCACAAAGCGTTTCTCTGCAAGTTGTGTCTCATCTGGGAAATAATGACATGGTATAAACAACCTGCCTGTTTGCAGGAGCTGTGCTCAGGCCAGGTAGGACATGGGCTCCGTCTGAGGCACCCGTTCCTGCTGATGGCCTGACTTCCTGAGAGCGGGGAGCTGGAGGGGGCCCAGACACCTCCATGCTCGCTGCAGAGTCCAGGGAGCATCTTTACTCAGCCTCCTCTCCCTGGTCTCCCTCGGCTGCAGCGTTTTCCCCTGACAGGCGCTGATGGAGATATCTGCCTGCATGAGCCCGCCAGCCACCCGGGGTGATGGTGATCTGTTACGACGCGCTTTCTTCCACCAACATACAAGTTTTTATTCATCCTTTTGTTTTTACAACAGCAGCCAAGGGAGGCGCTTTGTCACTGCCTGTGTCCTAGGAGCATAAAGGGAGAGTTTGAGCTATGATAAAATGCTCACGGTATTGATCTTGGCTCAGGATTTGTTTCCCATCTTGCATTAACTCCCCATTGAAAGCTCTGATGACCTTAGAGCACATGATTTGGTTGGCCTTCTCCCTCAGCCAGCAGCACCCCCATGCCTGCCCCCCACTGCCCTCCCAGCGTCGCTGCATCACTGGTGGGCAAAGTCACAGGAGATGCTCTGGGGTAAGCAGAGCTTTGCTTTTGTCTCCTCAGTCATCAGGGGTTTGTTGCTATAGTTAGTAGAGAGGTTCGTGCTATATGGTACTGACTTATTATTGCTTGAAGGTTGGGCTGTTATTTTAGTGCAGTATCCCAGTAAACCAGATGCAGGTGTGAGGGGTCCTGGCAGGAGTTAAAGGAGCTTGAGTTTGTCCTGAGGATGCTCTATTTCCCCATGTTGGGGAGCCTGTCAAGGCTGTGTTGTTGCTGTATCAAAGGAGCCTGTTGCGCAAGCATGACCAGGGTCAGCTCCTGCTCGTCAGAGTGACTGGTTGAGGTGGTGGTGCTTGTAGAAAGCCCTTTCCCTTTGCCACGTTGGGTTCTCCAGTGCTGCCAGACATGTGCTGAGATGAGACAGAGCAAAAATCTTCCCATCTTCGCAAGGGACAGTGTGAGGTTGGCAGCTGTTGCTCTGGGTGTGCAACATGAAAATGAGCTTTGTCCTTGCTTCCTCTTAACTCCAGCTCCCACTGTGAAATTGTATAATGGCACTTTGGGGGAAAAAAAGACCTTTCTCAGAGTTGTGGCAGGGGCTTTAGTGCCCTTTGCCTGTGTGGATCTGTGGTCAAAGCCCTCCGGGCCGGGGGGACAGCAGCAGTGCCTGGGTGAGCGTGGGGACCGTGGTGGTGCTGATTGCAGCATCCCAGCTCTTGAGCGTGAGGAGCTGTTGTGTCCAGCCACTGATGCTGTACTGGGCTTCTTGGCTTTGGTTGGTTTTGCAAGTTTGTTGTACTTTCTACATGTTTAATTATTTATGATCCTGGATGCTCTAAATGGGCAGAGGAATGGCAACTCTCCAGCTTTACTTTCCTCTATACTGTTGGATGCTTTTGGTGCTTGTGATTCACTTTTTAGTCCACCCAGACAATTTTCTGTAAAACATTGACATCTAGTGGCTTTTCTGCCAAAGGAAACGATAGGAAACAAAAGATTGGCCAGTCATGATGCTATTCAGGAAAGCAAGTAATGGCCCTTGTCCTCTTTATGCAGCATGAAGGACATGTTGATCATACCCTTGGGGGCTTGGGGCACCCAGGCACACATACTTTGATGTCTTCATCCTGAAGGAGAGGCCTTCCCTGGCAGGACAATTTGCTCATTGAGCTGCTTTAATTCCATTTACTTAAGCAGATGGCTGGTATCCCGGCAGTGTACCTACAGCATCATCATTGAGGTTATGGTTGTATTAAAGAGGGTGCAGACGTGTACAGCTTCATGTTGCTGAGAGTGGACAACTTGGTGTTTGATGGTGTATATTAATGTGCGACGCAGAGTGATCTCTCACTGCTCTCTGTAAGGTTGAGCCTGCAGCTTTTCCAGCTGGCACCCTGACGATGTTCGTGTGGCAGAGTGTCCCCCTGCATGTGTCACTGTTCTGTTGCTCCAAACAAAAGCCAGCACCTCCCTTAGAAATGTTTTCTGTTACAAAATGGTGTAAGGCATCCTTTAATTTCCTGTTACTCACTTATCTCTCCTCTCTCATCCTCACAGTCCTGTATCAGCTGAAGGCAGGAGGATAGGACAGGATTTCATGGGCTTTTCTGACATCCTCATTTCAGTGCAAGTGGGTTGAGGCTTCTGGACACATCCCGCTTATCTGGCCTGTGAAAGGAAATGTCTTGTAGGAAATGTGTCCTCACAGGTGTCATGCTGCTCTGGGGCTAGTGCAGTTGAGTCTCACAGCTGCTCATTGGGAAATGTAACAGGAGCAGCTTTTTGCAGACTATGTAAACTTATCAGCACAACTCTGTTGTACAAGGAAAAAGAAAAAGCCAGAGTTATCTGTGCCCTGCTTGGGTTGGGGCTTACATCCTGGGAGATGTTTTCATTGTTCTCCCAAGGTCTGGGCAGAGCATCAGTCAAGGCACCCAGCAGGAGCGTGTTGCCACATGGGCAGCCCAGCACAGAGGGAAATCTTGAGTTCCCTTCTGCATCTGTAGAGGCAAAACCCATTAAGCAGAGGCAGATGTGTGCAGGTAGATACAACCCTTCCCACTCCCCCAGGGAGTTTGTTGATCCATCCTTCACCCTGCAGAGGGGAGCACACAGAGGAGCACTCTGCAGTGGGGCTCCTGAAAGCCTCTTAAGTGCATCTCCAAGTTTCTATTGATTTTTAAAGTTAATGTGCAGTGTGCTGGAGACGCACGGGACTAAACGTTCTGCCTTCCTCTTCCCTTGGCAGGAATTTCTACTATATCACCATCCTGCGTGACCCTGTCTCCCGCTACCTGAGTGAATGGCGCCACGTCCAGCGAGGAGCAACTTGGAAGGCGTCCCTGCACGTCTGTGATGGGCGATCCCCGACCACTGAGGAGCTGCCCAGCTGCTACACAGGGGACGACTGGTCAGGCTGTTCCCTGCAGGAGTTCATGGATTGCCCCTACAACCTCGCCAACAATCGCCAGGTCCGCATGCTATCCGACCTCAGCCTGGTGGGATGCTACAACCTGTCAGTCATGCCCGAGGAGCAGAGAAATAAGGTTCTGCTAGACAGTGCCAAGGAGAACCTGAAGCGCATGGCCTTCTTCGGCCTGACCGAATTTCAGCGCAAGACTCAGTATCTCTTTGAGAAGACTTTCAACATGAACTTCATCTCGCCGTTCACGCAGTACAATAGCACAAGGGCCTCCAGCGTGGAGATAGACGAGCAGACTCAGCAGCGCATCGAGGCCCTCAATTTTTTAGACATGGAATTGTACGATTATGCAAAAGACCTGTTTTTGCAGCGGTACCAGTACATGCGGCAGAAGGAGCACCAGGAGGCGCGGCGGAAACGCCAGGAGCAGCGCAAGATCCTGAGGGCGAAGCAAGCTCAGAGGAGAGAGCAGGGCGAGAACAGCTCCAGCACGGACTACATAGGGAACGTGGAGCGGTGGCGGCGGTAGTGGGGAGAGCCCCCCAGCACCAACAGTGGAGCAGAACCCAGCACCCCCTGCAGATCAGAGACAGCGGAACAGTCCAAACAAATGATGCTTCTCAAGGGTTTGAAGCAAAAAGAGGTTAAAATGTTGCCTTTGCAGTTGCCTTTGCAGTAAATGTTGTACTGTACGTGGAACACTTAATCTTAGCGTGTAATTAAATTGTCCTTTTTAGGTTTGTTGGATTATTTATGAAATACAGGAGCCAAGTAGGCTCGTCGGAAATGGTTGCTTGGACATTTGTTTAAAAGAAAAGAAAAAAAAATAAATCCGTAAATTAATTAAGAGTACAAAATGGGATGCTGGAAAATGTTTATGATGCTCAACTGAAATCTATCTGGGAAGCAAACTCATTTCCTAATAAAGAGCATTTAGCATACTCTCACAATACAGTATACAAGCAAAACCTTTTCCCTTTGATTTTATCTTAATTTTATTTCAATAATGTGTTTTCAAGGGCACCAACTGCTTACGATATTTACCAAGTTAATCAATGGATGATGAAAGGAACAATAAAGGTCTAGAAAAAATATTGACTAGTTTTATGTATAATATTGGCTTTTAAAAGGAATAGAAGTAATTTCTCTAGTTATATAAATATTTAAAATTTTAAACTTTTTCTACCTACTGCTGTTTAGAGTTTTAAGCTTGGTCTATCTCATATTTTAAAAAAGACAAAAAAAAAGACATACTTTTCTGAACTCAATGCCAATGTTAAAGACACTGTTTTCAGAACTTTTCAGGGCAGTATGATTTTAACCATTCTGGAAAAGTTACAGCACATCTTCATGTTTCATAAAGCATTTTCCAAATTACAACCTTGTGGCAGTGTCTAATTTTAAGTCTTTATTACCCATTAGAATACATAATGCTGAATTTATCGTTCCTTAATAATTGGTGGTATAAACTAGATGAAATTATGTTGCGGGTATTTGTGTAGTGTCTTTAAAAAGTCATAAAACTCTCTAATCCCAGCAATATTATGAAAAGAATTGCTCAATGGAAGAAGTAGATTTACACTTGTATTAGGATTTACTTCCAGTAAATCTTTGCTACACCAGATAAGAACAGGGCTTTTTTTTCCTGTGCTCTTGAGCCCTTCTTAGCGATGACATAAGAGCGGTGACTAAAACTAAGGGAAACCAGTTTTACCATAGCCATAGTGAGGAGGCTGAGGAGGTGGCGTGGTGGCCGGGCTGGAGCAGCCCTGCTCCTGAGCAGGCTCCGCTGGGGCTCGGGCTGCGCAGCAGGAGCTGGACCAGGCTCACCCGCAGCCCTTTGGCCTTGGGAGAGGAGATGGGGCAGGAGGTGTGAGGGGCTACTATAAATCTCTATGCAAAACAAACAAACAAACAAAAAAACCACCTCTGCAAGGCTTGGGCTATACATTCAGCAAGGCCAGAAATTCTGTACGTAGCCTGCAATGCTCCCAAGCTCTTCACGGAACGGTGATCTCGGTGTGAGTGCGCGGGGAGGGAGGCACCCAAAAAGGGTGTTCTCTGTCCCAGCCCACACGATGCTTATGAGGCTCACTTGCACTATTGCCTTTCACCTGTAATGTTCTGTACAGCAAGAGGGCAGGGAGGGCATAAAATGAGGCAGGCGGCTTTAAAAACATCTTACTGCTCCACGCCTAAGTTATCTGAAAGTGGTTTTAACATCTGATGTCATTTCGCAGCCCAGGGCAGCAATCCTGCCCGGGGGCAAGCGGAGCACAAGGCAGCAGCAAACCAATACCCTGCATCAGCAGCCTGGAAAAGAGAATAACTTCATGTACAGCAGTTTTTATTTTCTTTTTTAATGAGAACCACAGTTGCCAATATGTCTAGGTCATATTTTGGTTTTTACGGGGAAGATAATTCGCTCTTAAAGCTGAAAGGCACTGCTGTAAACAGGACTGAACCGTGAGCGAGCTGGAGGCCTGTTGCAGAAGGTGGATTTTGTTTTTATGCTGTGGTGTGCATGGTTTACAGAGACTAGTTACATTTTCTTTGTGTATACTGTTTATTGTATATAGGGGATGTACGAATATAAGGATACCATTTTGTCATAACCATATCAAACTCTACTGATTTCCACTGTAGACGCTGTCTTATTGTGTAGATTTACAGGCCAATCCACTGACTTTGATTGTGTAATTTAACAATAGAACTGATAAATAAAATTTAACTACAGTCTTCTGATCTTCATGTGGTTATTTCTTCATCTGACAATGTATTGAGAATTGTGCGGTTCAGAATGAGCGGTGATTTTGATGTGAATGAAATAACAGTTGACAGACAAGTATATGAGCTTTTCTGAAGTGTATTTAAACTACAGCTTTCAAGGGCAAGGCCATTTTGGATTTTCTCTGGTTCAGAAGTTACTGCAGAGATTTTGGCTGTTCTTCTGATTGATCCTCAGAAAAACAAGCTGTGTTTTCTGCTGATTTTAAATATGATTGTTAATGGTCCGCAGCATTATTAATGGATTGTTCTTATGTGTGTGAATATGACTTTTTTTTTTTTTTTCTTTACATGATACCCTCCATTTTTCTCCATCTGGCTCTGGAGGACGCTGCCTAGCTGCTGACTTCCAGAGCATCCTGCTGTCCCTTCCCAGGGATATTTAGAACACAAAGAAGCCAAACAAGACTCAGATGCAAAAGCAGGTGAGAACGAATTGAGCATAATGCCCCAGATCAACTAGAAAAGATATTTTTTTTACAACTTGGCTGGAGGCGTTTTTCTCTTGGTGGATATAAAAGATCAGCAGGCTTCCAGGACTCACAGCAGGGTGGTAGACACAAAGATCTCCATAGGAGACCTTGCCTTGACCTAGTTGAATTCCCCTGTGAGAACAGAGGTGCCCTTCCTCTTGCAAGTACCTGCAGGGGCATCTTATCTCTTTGAGTCTTTTTGAGTCATGGGGAGTGGGGAATGGAGGGATTTGCCAACAAATCTGCATTTGACTGACGTGGCTTTATGTACAGGTCTATTAGTGCACTGAGAAAGCTGCTGGTGGAGCTACTAATGGGACAGAGGTCATTCAAGATGCTTCCCCGCAACAGAAAAAGCACCCAGCAGTGAAGTCTGGTATAAAAGCAATTGGGGTTGTCTTTTGAGAGGAGTAATTTGACAGCTGACAAAACTCTTGTACTGCAGGAGAGGAAGGATGGAGGAGGGGGGGATGTGTTTGGACAGACAAATGTCAGAAGCTGAGGAGCTACAGCAGTGAATCAAGCAGCACTTACACCCTCCAGTAAGTTTTGAAAAACCCAGACACACGTTAAGAAAACTCTTCTGAGCACTGAGTTCTCTTAAGTTTCTGCCAGATAGAGGTGTCAGCAACATGAGGGCTGCTCTGGAGCTGGAGATGAGTAGTGCTAATGTGTAATGTTAAAGGGAATGGGGTAAATACATTTTGTCCTCCAAAAGATTGGAAAGGTGATAGTTGTGAAAACTGCTTGGCCTTGAGAAATCCCCTATTTGTGGCTAATAGTTTGGGACTAAAACTTTCCTAATGGATACCTGGTACATAAGGGTTGTTGGAAGTGAACTGCCTAGCTGACTTTTGTCAATGAACTCTGCAACCTCTTTATATAACATATGATCTATTTTAGTACGCTGTAACACACGTTTGCTTCCAATTATGTCATTCTTGAGTAAAAATGAACTAATGGGCTTTTAAATGTAATTTTAAAAATTCACACATTATCCAGAATGATCAGAGCTGTGAGTAAGACCTGACAGATACCAATGCAATTGCAGTTTCAGCTCATGAAATCGCTGAGGAGGAGAAAAACTGATACATCTCTTCTCTTAAATTTCAGCTAGAAATAATTGAGGGAACCTGTCAAGCTAATGCAAAGCTTCAGCTGCAGGCTGACCCACACACTCCTGGGGAAGCAGAGAGGGCAGCTCCAAATGAAGAGGTCATCCTTACAGAGATGTCTTCTGCAGGAGAAATATTTTCCAAGCAGGTGACAGATTTAAGTCTTTCACTTACTAAAAATATCCCTGTCTCTGAAGAATTTGGGTGGAGCTGGGGATGATTTAGTTATTGCTGGACCCTGTCAGGGTGGCAGTGCATGGGAGGAGAAAAGCAAAGGGTCCTTCCCATCATGTGTGGGAATGGGGATGCTGGGAGGGGGGAGTTGGGATCTCCTGCCCCTAAGGTGGACGGAGCAATGACAAACGGAGTTGTGATCCAAAGAAAGGTGGGATCTGGGCTCTGGAGGCAGCCAGCACCACCTGCCCTTCCCAGCCCGCTGCCAGCCGCGGCTCCTGCCTGGCGAGGGGGAACAGCCTGCACAAAACCTTCCTGAGCAAACAGCACAACATCTGAACTCTTAGCTATGAAATTCAATTCTGGATTTCCTAAAGCAATCTCCCTGTTCCACCAGCCTCATCAGGGAAGAGTGTAATTTCATTTAATCCATTTCTTGAGTTCAGAGTCAATTGCGTTGCCATCATGCTAATATCGCTGCTCTGCTCTCTCCAGAGACAGAGCGACGAGTTTAGACCTGAAATCGAATTTGGCTCTAAGCTTCCAGAGGATCTATCAGCCAAATTACCCACGGTCTCTACCCAGAAGCTTTGTCATGCAGTTTAGCTCTGTGAGGATGCATTAGGCCAGGCACGTGAGGTTATATCGCTTTTTTTTTTTTTTTTTGAGGAGTGAAATGCTGAAACAATATGTATGCAAAGCAATCGAAATATTTATAGTGTTCATTTTCAGGACAATACAAGGGCTGCCTTTTGGTGTTTTCAGCTTTCTGAACTTGAATCTTCCCTTGTATGACTGCAAATAAGGTTTTCACTTGCAAGGATGTTCAGCAGTTGTTGACTTAAACCTGTACATAAAGTATATAAATTATAAAGTTTTATGTAAAATAGATGCATTTTCTGATGGGCATTCATGGACAGAGGGCTGTAAATGGCTTCTGGCACAATGTTCACTCGAGCCCTCATTCTCCTAATGAGGTCTTGGCTCCACAGCATAAATTTGGTGGCCAGTGGAACAATATTCATTTTGCTAGTGTTTAGTAAATTTTCTGGTAAATGAAGTTTGGGAATGATGAGGGCTATAGTGAAAAGGAATGAGTTCAAGGGACATTTAGGCCAAATGAAAGGTAAGATTTCAGAACCACTTTCTGTTTTGAGGTTCTCAGCTCACATTTCTATTATTGTTCCTCTTTCAAATTACTTTTTTCTTTTAAATGCTATCTTTAAATTGTACAGGCAATCCGTGGTGAGTTCAAATGATCCACGAGCTGAATTAAACCTCTGACTTCAGGTCAAGTGGTTTAGCCTGACCTGGGATGTCAAAAAGCCTTACAAATATAAGCTGCTTTCTCGGGTGGGCTGCAGCTGGGTGGGAGCCCTGCAGTAATTTCCTGGGGAAGGAAGGATGTGGGGTCTCCACTCCCATCCCTGCAGCAGGAGCTGCTGCTCTGCGGCTGCGAGGGGACGCAGAGCCTCGAGAGGTCTCTCTCCCCCTTAGCAATCGATGCCTGAGACATTGTTCGTATTAGGTGAAGCTCATGAAAGTATTATTTCGTGCAATATAAGCAGGTGGATAGGGGAGTTATGCCGTGTGGGAGCTGTGTGCTACACAGGGGGAAACTGGGAATTTCCCCTTTGGGCATGGCAAGCTGGGAAGCGTATTAATAGACATCATTACATTAGAATAATTGCTGTGGAATCAGCAAGCACGCACATAATCTTTAATGCCTGGGAAATCTCACACAGTTTCAAAATAATTAAAAGTGGGATTAATCTAGATGCCAGACAACGCCTGCCTAATTACTAATGAATAAAGCTGTCTGAATGTCTGCAGCACCCTCAGCAGCATCAGCTGCTCCAGCACTTTGAAGTCAATCCCCTATTAAAGCACAACAGGGCAGTGACCCGTTCCTGCAGACTTCAATTTGAGGAGGTTGGGGCCAGCTCCTGCCCGGGCCATGGCACCTGCCAGGGATGCTCCTGGCTGGGGGCACGGAGTGCTTTGGGCATGGGGCTCTGGGACCAGACCATCCCTCCTGGAGAATCTGGAGTTGTGCAGATGTGCTCTGTGTGTGGCTGGTGAGCTGGCCCGGGATGACTCCATGGCCGGGATTTTGGGGTAAAGGGATGCAGGAAGTGGTTAGGTGGCTGGATGAGAAACCTCAACTGGGCAGGGATCGCCAGTGCCTCTGAGCAGCAGGACCCATGTTAAAAAGCACCCTTGGGAAGATGATCTGTCCCTGTGCTTTGAGCAGTACTGCTCTTTGAGCAGACCTGACTTTCCTGGGCAAATCTGACTTTCCTGGACAATCTCATCTCAAACACAAAAAGGAAGCCTACAGAGGGTGGAAGCAAGGACAGCTAAGCTGGGAGGAATACAGAGAAATTGTCCAAGCAACCAGGTACCAGGTTAGAAAAGCCAAAGCTAGAATTAATTCTGGCCAGAGACATTAAAGGCAGTAAGAAAAGCATCTGTAGGTACATCAATGATAAAAGGAAGACTAGGGAAAATGTGAGCCCTCCCTGGAAGGAAAAGGGAGACCTGGTTAGCCAGGACGTGGAGAAGGCTCAGCTACTCAGTGGTGGTTTTGCCTCAGTCTTCACCAGCAAATGCTCCAGCCAAACCACCCAAGTCACAGAAGACAAAGGCAGGGACCTGGAGAATGAAGGAGGCAATCAGGTTTGAGACCATCTAAGGAACCTGAAGGTCCACAAGCCTATGGGACCTGATGAGATGTATCCATGGGTCCTAAGTGAACTGACAGGTGAAGTTGCTAAACCACTATCCATCGTATTTGAGAAGTTGTGACAGTCTGGTGAAGTTCCCACTGACTGGATAAGGGAAGACATAACTTCCATTTTTATAAAGTGAAAAAAGGAAGACCTGGGAAACTACAGGGCGGTCAGTCTCACCTCTGTGCCTGGCAAGATCATGGAGCAGATCCTCAGGGAAACTATGCTTGGGCATGTGAAAAATGAGGAGGTGGTTGGTGGCAACCAACATGGCTTCATAAAGGGCAAATCATGCCTAACAAATTTCTTCAATGGGGTTACAGTATTGGTGGATAAGGGAAGAACAACTGACGTCATCTACCTGTACTTGTGCAAAGCAAAGCATTTGTTACTGTTGTGTACAACATCCTTGTTTATAAATTGGAGAGACATGGTTTTGATGGTTGGACCACTCAGCGGATAAGGAATTGGCTGGATGGCTGCACGCAAAGAGTTGCGGTCAACAGCTCAATGTCCAGATGGAGAACTGTGACAAGTGGTCTTCCTCAGGTTTCAGTATTGAGGCTGATGCTGTTTAATATCTTTGTTGGTGTGGGAAAAAAACGGAAGATTGGCGAGGAGGATTGGTCAAGTGACTTGCAGCTGGGCTGTCAAAAGACATATACCACACTAATTGTTGTGCTTGACAGGCGAAGTATCTGTGTTTAGATAACACAGGCCTGTGAAGGACTCAGAGGCACCTTATCAAACATGCCTAAGATTCCTGCCCTGCTGTGGGAAAGATCTAAGCGGTGGGAAGCTACGCCTGCAAGACCCTTGATATATACAGGAGAAAGCAGCAGGGTTTTAGCTTAAGCTTTTGCTTTTGCTCGCTAGCAAGGATGAAGCTCCTCGGTGCCTGTGTCCCTGCTTACGTGCCTTGGCCCAGGTGCTGCTGCAGAGGTCCCCCTTTTGTGAGGTAATGAGAATAAATCTACTCTTTTCATCTCAGCCAGGGTTTTTTGGCTGTTCCTGCATCCTGCCTGTGCTGGCTTACACAGTTGGCGACATGGACAGTGGGATCAAGTGCACCCTCAGCAAGTTTGCCAACGACACCAAGCTGTGTGGTCAACACACTGGAGGGAAGGGATGCCATCCAGAGACCTTGACAGGCTTGAGAGGTGGGCCTATGCCAGCCTCAGTTTCAACAACTTCAACCAAGTTCAACAAGGTCAAGCACAAAGTCCTGCACATGGGTTGGGGCAATCCTAAGCACAAATACAGGCTGGGTGATGAATGGATTGAGAGCAGCCCTGTGGAGAAGGCCTTGGGAGTATTGGTGGATGAAGAACTAAGTATGAGCCAGCAATGTGTGGTCCCAGCCCAGAAAACCAACTGCATCCTGGGCTGTGTCAAGAGAAGTGTGGCCAGCAGGTCAAGGGAGGTGATTCTGCCCCTCTACTCAACTCTTGTGAGACCCCACCAGGAGTACTGTGTTCAGCTCTTGGACCCCAGCGTAAGAATGACATGAAGAGGACAGGCTGAGAGAGTTAGGGCTGCTCAGCCCAGAGGAGAGAAGGCTCCGTTGAAACCTTACAGCAGCCTTCCAGTACTCAAAAGGGGCCTACAGGAAAGCTGAGGAGGGACCTTTTATAAGGGAGTGTAGTGATAGGATGATGGGTAATTGATTTAAACTGAAAGAGGGTAGATTTAGATTAGATATTAGGAGAAAATTTTTTACTGTGAGGGTGGTGAGACACTGGAACAGGTTGCCCAGAGAAGTTGTACATGTCTCAACACTGAATGTGTTTCATACTAGGTTGGATGGAGCTTTGAACAAACTGGTCAAGGTGTCCTTGCCCATGGCAGAGGAGTTGGAACTGGATGGTTCCTTAAGGTCCCTTCCAACCCAAACCATTCTATGTTTCTATGATATATCACCTTTAGATTCCTTTTAAATATAAATCAGCAATATTGGGAAGTCTGGAGCCTGTGGAGCCCCTACATCCTAAACAGAAATCCCTTCCACCCCTTCACTGAGCACTGCACAAACCTAAGATCAATGCAGCTTCTGCTGTTGCAGTGTTGTGCCGGTGCTCACCATGGCAGCAGGGAATTGCTGCAGCTTCTCAGCTGTGATGGGCAGCACCAACCCCTGCCACCACTGCAGCACACAGCCCTGCACCAACCCCTGCCACCGCTGTGACACACAGCCCTGCACCGATCTGTGCCACCACTGTGACACACAGCCCTGCACCAATCTGTGCCACCGCTGTGACACACAGCCCTGCACCCACCCACACCACCCACTCAGCCCCAACAGCAGCAGGGAAGTGGTGGGGTCACCATCCCTGGAGGTTTTCAAATAACAAGTAGATGTGGTGCTTCAAGACATGGTCTAGGGGTCAGGGAGATGTCGGGGTGAAGGTTGGATTTGATGATCCTAAAGGTCTTTTCCAACCTAAATGATTCTGTGATTCTATAGGGTGAAACCCCTCTGCAGCACACTGCTCTCAGGAGCACAGCAGCCAGGCTGGCCATAGCTAGAGGTTGCCCGTGTCTTGTAGCCTGGGCCAGGCAGGAACCTCTACTTCATTGAGCAGATTTGTGGTTTTATGAGGCCATAAACAAACAAAGAACCAAAATCCTTTGTGCAAGGAAGGTGTTGCAATGCACATCCCGGCTGAGCCCTAGTGGTCCTGGGAACCCACCAGCACGGCTGGCTTTGTGTCAGACCAGCTGCACGTCACGGTGGGGATGCCCATGGTGCATGTACCGATTGTCCCCACATGCCACTGTCTGGTGCCCAGTGCCCCATGATTGTGCCCCCCAGAGCTGTGTACAGAGACCAGCCACAGATTTATAGTCATTACTGGGATTTTTCTGTTCTCTGGAAAACTGCCACACCTGGAATAACTCTACTGCTTGGGTTGAAGGCCAATGCTAGAAAATCTCTATCCCTCTGTTCCCAGTGCTGTGGGTCTGGTGATGCTGGGGAAGATAACCTGTGCTGATGCTGGGAAGTGTATTTGCTGCTGCCATTGCCCCATTTGCTGTAACCCTTAGAGGGTTTGTTATGGACATGTATTTATTTTGATTGAATAGAAAAATACATTGTCCACTGCCCCCAGATCAAGACGAGCTAATTGCTCGAGTGGATAGATGAATGCAGTGAGCAGGTCCCTCCAGCTCAAGGGTGGCTCAAAGGCCCTGTCTCTCTTTGGCTAATATACCATCCCCCTCTTTCAAATGGCAGCTCCTTTGGTTCCTGGATACCTAAAGATGAGAGAGAGATAATTGGCAAACAAATTTCTCTGATCTCTTTACAAGCAGCTCTCTCCCCCTGGAGAGGTTGGTGGTAGGTGTTGGAAAAGGGTGTTTTATAACAGCTCCAAATTGTTCACACCCAGGATTCACAAGCCATGCTGTCCTCCCTGCGATGGGCACCGCAGGTACCACTCATGTTGCAAAATCCCCTGACATCCCTGGAGCAAAAGAGCACGTTGTGCTTTTGAAATTAAGCAGCTCCTGAGGCACTGGGACTAGTGAAGCTTGCATTTTTTAAAAGAAGAGAGATTTGTTATTATCACTTTAGGAGCTGTAGTTGGAGCTGTGCAGCTCAGGCTGATGGTGCCAGGGCTCACTGGGACACGCCTGTATGGGCAGCAGCGGTGGCCCCATGTCACATCATAAAATCACAGAAAGGTTTGGGTTGGAAGGAACCTCAAAGATCATCTAGTTCCAACCCCCCTGCCATGGCAGGGACACCTCCCACTAGACCAGGTCGCTCAAGGCCCCATCCAACCTGGCCTTGAACACCTCCAGGGATGGAGCATCCACAACCTCTCTGGGCAACCTGTTCCAGTGTCTCACCATCCTCAGAGTAAAAAATTTTCTTCTAATTTGCAATCTAAATCTACCCTCTTCCCTCATCCATCCTGCCTCTACCAAGTTCAGGGCTGCCTTTTGCCATTGAGGAGCTGATCTCATCACCAGCATGTGGCCATGGTCATGTCAGCTTGGGCAGCCAAAAAGTGGGGTGCTCCAGGGGGTGAGGGTTGGGATGGAAGAGAGAACAGGGGTGGAGAGGGTCTGGAGCTGGGATGAAAAGGTGCCTGTCCTCTCTGGGAAGCACAAGGTGGAGACAGTGGAGCAGTGAGGCTGTGCAAACTGGCATTTCACCCCCGATTAAGGAACATAAAGCTCAATTTGATGCTGTGAAAAATTAATGGGGCTGCATTGTTTATTTATAGATATAAAAGTTACAGTTGCTTCCTGGGAGTAATGAATTGTGAATAAAAAGTAGTGACATGATGAATTTGTAAAATAGGGTAAAATGTATTCTTATAGTACAAGTGTATGGGAATAACATGGAGGGAATCACAGAACTATTTCCCTCAGATCTTGCACTACTGTGCCTGAGTTTGCACATGGAGACTCACACCTCGAGGTGGCCCAGGTGGTGCCAGGTGTGAGTCCACCATCAGGCATCCCTCCAGCCAGCGCGGTGCCCACTCTGTCCTTGGCAGGCATCTGAGCCAAGAGGCGACATGTGGGTGGCTATTGCTGAGAGGAACAGTGGAGAGCTCTTCCCCTTGCTGGGGAGCCTGGGATGTGACCATCACCCTGGAAGGTGGGCTGCTGAGCCAGGAGTGTGCTGGTCCCCTCCTCAGAGGGGCACACATGGAAGCAGAACCCCTGTCTGCTGGTACAAAGCAGCAGCACTGAAACTGCTCAGAACAGGCAAGTGTTGGCACAGAGAAGGATGGTGTCCATGGTGGGTCCTTGTTACAGCCCCATGCCCCTCTGCCCTGCTGCACTTTGGGCAGCATTGCTGTGTTTTGGCTGCCTCCACGGTGGGGTTGCTCATGGGGTGCCTCCGTGGCTCAGCCCAGCACCGTGCCAGGTCCTGCCCAGGGAGGCCACACGCTCCAGGCTCTGCAGAGGTCACACTGGTTGCAGGGAGGATTTGGCTGCAGGGTGGATTCAGCAATGCTGGGCAGGCAGAGCCAGCACCAAAGCAGGCAGAGGGGACGAGGGTTACAAGAGCAGCTTCCCCAGGCCACCACAGATTTCACAGCAGCAAGAGCAGGGCTGCTCCCTTCTGCCATGTCCTCAAGCTCCGCCATGGAGAGAGCACAAATTGAGATCAGTGACGTGCCCTTCCGAGCACACTGGGCACTGCAGCCCTGCCCGTGCTGCTGGCACTCACGGTGCTGCTGACTCACGCGGTGCAGCTTCCCCTCGCCGCGGGGTCACACTATTGCAAGGCTTTCTTTTTTTTTTTTTAATTTCCTTTTTATGGCCTTGCTGTGAAAATGCTGCATCGGCGTCAGCACATGCAGAGTGCTGCCTGCAGAATGTTAACTCCCTCCCAGGGCCTTTCGGGATGTCGGTGCCCGTCTGGAAGGAGTCACGCTGACTCTTTGTCAAACATCACATCGATTTTAAAATTACATTGATGGCTCTTTAAGGCAGTGCACTTTTTGTGGCCCTCTGCATTTGTCAAAGCTGATCTCTCTCTTTTCCCTGTGGCAGGGCAGAGGGGTGGCATTATCTGGTTCGACTGCATTGATTTTCTGTGGGTGGCAGGTCAGATTTTGGATGGGGAATGGGGGATCAGAACTGAAGTGTCTGACTCTCAATTTTCCCACAGCAGTGCTCAGCTCTTGAGCAGGATGGGGCTCACCAAACACACTCTGTCGATAGTTTTCCTCCCAAGCCACTAGGGTGGTGGACAAGACATCTCTGCCTAGGCTAGAGATTTACAAAGTGCAGACTATGAGCTGTGATAAAGGGAGATCGGGGCCCTCACACTCCCGCCTTCTGGTTCTTTGCTGGACCTGGCAGCCCACACCCTAAATCCTAACCCCTGACAAGCCCATTTGACCTGGCTGCTTTTCTGTTGCTTCTGTACAAAAGTGAAAGACAAACCAAAGACTGCAGTGGCAATACTAGAAGTTAAGATGTAAAGGTGACTCATTCTGTCACCTTCTGCAGGCTGCAGAACAGCTTTTCCTTGAGGATAAATACAATCTCTGTATCTGTACACTCAGCTGGTAATACTGTAAACGAAGTGCAATGTTTTTCAGATTATTGAATCGTTACTGTCAGTAGAACAAGCAGCTCAACCAGGCTGCCAAGGCAGGAGATGAAAGAAATCATTAATTTTATGTTACTGGTTCATGCACAGGTTTCTGAGCAGGGGTGATTAGCTGCTGGAACCAGCCACCAAGGGGAGCAGGGGATTCTCTGGTTCCTTCTGTCTCCAGATGAAGGTTGTCTGCCATTCTGCAAGGGCTGCCTTTTGCCAAAGTTGTTGGACCCAATGCAAGTGCAACTGGTTGAACCATGACAGAAGCCCCCCATGTGCAGGAGACCAATGGAGATGATCTGATCATCTCAGCCACCCTTAACTGTTGTGACATGCTCTTAAAAAAGGTCTTGCTAGTAATGCAAGTTCTGAATATTCATGGATCTGTTCGTTCTGACCCTTTAAAGAAATCTTTCAGCTGGCACCAGCACCTGGGCTGGTGATGCTGTCCCCTGTTCCTCCAGGGATGCTGCAGTACCTGCCTCCATCCCCTGCAGTGCTCAATGGGATGCTGTGTGGGGGCTGTTCTGTGCATGCCGTACAGCCTCCCCCAGCAGGGAAAAGAGGTGTAGAAAGGGACAGTGCCTTGCTTTGGGGGTCAGAAAGGCCCCAGGGTGGGAGGGAAGCTGCTTTGAGGGTGACAGAGTGGCAAAACTGCAGAGACGAGCTCTCCCACACTGCAACCAGCTGATCATTTTATATATTGCTTGTGTGCAGCAAGTCACAAGAGAGGACATTGTTCCTCATTGCCCTTCATCTACATCTCTGACCCTGGCAGTGCTCATCTTCCTTGCAGACCTCGCATTGGGGCTTGGACGCACCCTCTGCATTTGCACATGGCTTGTAGCTCTGATTCTGGGAAATGGCTTTGATTAATTCTCAGGGTTGCTAATGAAGCAGGATGCACCTTGAATTTGCTTGACCAAAAGATTAGGGTATGACTGGTTTGGTTTGCTTCTACTCACGTTCAACCTGGCTTCTCCAGGGCAGAGCTCAGCATCCAGAGGAACAAAGAAGATGCAGCTGTGATGAGAGGGGACACATCTGGCACATCTCAAGGGTGACTTGCTTGGTGAGACCTCAGAGAAGAGCCCATTTTTTGGGCCCCCAAAGCCAAGGATGCCCTCTGCCATAGGCTGTTGTGTAAGGAACAGTTTGCTGCCAATCATGATGCTGAATATTTGATGCTCCTTTCACCTGCCAGGAAGCAGAGGTGCCTGGGCATCCCAGTTCAGCTGCTGCTCAGACCTCTGCCCTTGGTCCCAGGGTGGAGATCTGAGCTCAGAGGTGCTGAGCATCAGACATGGGATCCTTCAGCCTCTCCTAGCTGGCAGGCAGTGGAGAGGGTGAGATGTTGCTGGCACATTATTTACTTGAAGCTATAATGGACCCACTCTTCCCAGTGCAGTCATGCTTTTGGCCTTAGAATAAATGCAAAGATTTTTTAAAAGCCCTCACAATAAACCAAAACCAAACCAAACCAAAAAACCCTACAGGGGAAAAAAAAGCATGTATCGAAAGGATTTATATGTGCTGGCCAAGTTCTACTTGGTATTCAGAACTGGAAGAAAGTAGGAAACTTAATGTTTACATCCGTACCAATTTAGGCTTTAATTTAGGCAATATAATGCAATCTATCTTTCTCTGGATTTTAATAGCTTTTCTATTATTTTGCTCCACGGATACTTGGAAATGTGAGCTCCTTTAGTACGTGACTACTTAGACCAATAAAAGAGCTATTTACTTAACACATCAGTTTGCAGGCAGCCTTCTACAAGTCTGCTTGTGGAGGCTGCCTGCTGTCCGTGGCTGTGGGTATGAATATGCATAATTAATAAATGTTATTTGCTGGACATCTATTCCTGGGTGTCTTGGCTCTCCTTGACCGAGAAATTCTGTCTCTCTCAGATCTAATGAAAGGTTTAGACTTTTTAATTTATTTTCTTAGATCAGACTCAGAAAATAACCTTATTATTCTAATAGGTAGATTAATCCCTGAGGAAGATATGAATAAATGAAAAAAGGTAGGTGAAAAATAGGCCAGAGCTGCTATTACAGAATAGTCTTTCTGACCTTTTAATTTTCGGTCCAAAAGCACAGGAAATCAGACTCTGTGAACAGGCAAAATGCAGCTGGCTGATTGTGCAGCCCCAATAGCTGTTTTTCTGTGCAGAATGATACCATTTCTACCAGAGCAAACATATTCTCCAGAAATACATTTTAAATGCCTGTTGTATTAAATCTATTTTGAGTTGCATCGAGCGCATAAAAATCAATGTATGTGTTAAATCACATTTTGGGCTGTACACACTAGAGGGAGCTGCGGAAAAACCAATCCCCAGACTGCTGCCAGGCTCCTGCCCTGCTCCCAGAGCCCTGGCCCCTGCCCGCTCCTGCCCTTTCCCCTGGAGAAATAGGTGCCTTTTATGAGCAAATCCCAAAAATAGATGTTTGGGAAAGTTGGAGAAGGAGTTTTGTTGAAAATAAAGTGTATTGCTTGCATATGTTGATGTTTGTCTATGCGGGAAAAAGGCTTTTATTTCCATCACATCAAGATGTTGCATTTTGAGAATGTCCCTGGGTAGGTCGTGTTGGTCCTTTTGGATGTTTACCCTGTATTTCTGCTCCACACTGAAACATTGTGTATACAGCCGGGAAATGCTTTTACACAGTATACTGCTCTTAGCAGAACAAATGGCCACTGTTGAAAGTATCTGGGATCCAGTTAAAATGTTTCAGAGAATTGGAAATTATTTTTGTAGCCTGGTTTCATCTGAAATCCCAGCTTTTTCTCCTGCTTCCAGTGTCTTTTCTTTCCAGGAAGGACAGGAGTGGACTGACAGGGTCTTCATGTGCCCATCACCCACAAATTTGCCTAATTTCCTCTTAAAATCCCCTACACATCCCACAAAGGGAAGTCCTTGGGGCTAAGGGAGAAGGACCTTCTTTGCTTTCATTCTGCCTGATCCCTCTTTGTTTTGAAAAGAAATGGGATTTCCCAGCTCACCAGCAAAGTCCCAGCTTCCAACCACCTCGCAGGCCCCTGTTTTCCTCAGCTGAATGATTCTTGTTTATGAAAGCTGACTTATGATGACAGAAATGCAGGTAATAATTTTTTCCCTCCTCTGGGAGCTAGTATTAGGAACTGGTGAAAATCCCCATGTGCTGAAGGAGCCTTGAGGAGGTTAATGCACTGCCAGGCCAGGACAGGCCACGCAGCTGCTCCCAGGGCTGTGACGACTTCCACCGACAGCTTCATGGAAAAGACGGGGGCTGTTAGTGGAACAAGAGTGAAATCAGTGCAGAGGTATGAGAATTTAGTCCATGCTGGTATTAATGCTCGTTACAGTGCTGCATATGTGAGGCCTGAATGATAACAGCACGGGCTGTTTGCTTTGCTGGGTTACAGCACAACAGCATCTTTGTTGCAGCTTTGATGAGCTGTCTATGCTGCAGCTCGGGGAAGGGCTGCTGCTCTGTCTGTAAGGAAACATCATCTCTGCTAAGGCAGAAATATTTCCCTCTGAACAACAAGAAAAGAAAAGCCAAGCAGTGGTCTTGTCAAGTGCTGTTCCACTGATAAAACAGAAAATAGGACAAAAGTTTTCTCCCATCAAACACGGTTATTCTCTCCAAAGAGCAGACATCTCCTATTTATTTATTTATTTCCTCTTGCTCGTGTGCTTTTTTTGTGCCCTCAACTGTGTAAAGTTTCAAAGTGGCTCTGGGTCTGACGATGCAGTTCTCCAAAAGACCTGTCACCAGGAATGAAGAAATCCAGCAACAGGCTGGGGGAGAGAAGTAGGCAGTAGCTAACTAGTCAGGAAGGCTTCCCAGGATCTCAGCTGAACCGTGGCACAGCGGCGAATGCACGGCTCCATGGGTGGGATACACACACCCTCACATTTTGAGAACCACAGGTTTGATCCATAGTGGTGCAAGGAGTGGAAATCCTTCCCAGCCTCTCCTGCGGTGATTACTGCACTTTTTGTAAATCAGGGGAAAAAAAATATTAGCTGAGTAATGCTTAAACAAAGCATCTGTGTGTTTTGTTGTGGTGGGCAGGGTGCAGGCTGGGCTGCTCAGGCTGACCCGAGATCAAACCTAGAGCAGCTTTTAGCTTCTGATGAAGCCTGTCACGTGCTTCTGCTTGCAGTGGTGACACTGGAGGGAGAAATGGAGACCCATTTGGGAAAGGGAGATACCACCTTAGCACTAGTCATATCCTGAGTCTACCGATGACCCAGGGAGGTTTATTTAAATTGGAGATAGAGTCATTATTCCAACGTGATCTGAAGCACACACAAGACACTTTTTCTGTTGGTGCTGTGATCTGCATGGAAATGTCTCCAGGGGAGCTGGAGCTGGTTGTGTTCAGAGGTGATGCCGTGACTGGGAGGGACAGTGTATGTTAGGGTTTCCCTGTGTGCTGGGCATTGTTGGGAAACAATTTGTCTCCTTCTTGGATAAATTTCACGTTCTCCAAAGGCACAGCTGAGCACTGAGGGACAGCGTTGTGTCCTATGTGTTGTTCCTCACTCCTATACGTAGTGGTTACAAAAAAGGCAGCAAGGCTGGCAGAAACTGCTCTTTGCAATATGATGCAGCAACTGAAAGTAGAAACTCTGCTTTTTATGGTTCTCGTAGCAAGGCTTCCCATTTAGCCCAGGAGTAGCAGCTGTTCTGCCAGTTTACAACACACAAACAGACTGCATTGTTTTCTGATTTGCCTTTTTTATTACAGCAGATAATGGGTAGCTAGTGAAAAAAAGCAGGGAAAGACCAACTCAGCTGGTTCACTTTCCGGCATTTGGGAAATGCAGGAGCTCAGCACATGCTCTTCCAGCCAAACCCTGCCCAGATGCCCCCATGCTGCTACCTCTAGGTACATGGAAGGGGTCTTCTCTGGGGCAGAGTGTGCAGGTTGGGGTGGTCAGCAAGCCGACACTTCCAGGAAAGCCTCATGTATACGGGATGTATGTGAGCACTGGGAGATGCCCCATGAGCCGGGTGAGAACCAGCCTGCAAGGTTGGCTCTGCATGGCTGGCAGGAGCACAGCTATCAAAAGGGACTTTTTTCCCTCATGTCCTCAGACACAACTGCATGAATGCACGGCAGTGGCAGCTGAGTAGGCAGGGGCCATCTTGACAACATGGTAATGTGCTTTTTTTTTTTTTTTTTCTTAACCAAGATCACACCTGCAAATGGCTGAACACATTTCTGTAACTGGGGCTCCTGTGTCAGGTGCTCAGGGGGTGATTGCTTTCTCAGCTGAGCCTTCTGCAATAAGCACTGCATTTTTTCGAGAGCTTCCTCAAGCTCATCTCTTCTCCCAGATGCTCTCGTGGTGTAACGAAGCAAAGGGGCTTCTGCCAGGGCTTGCCAGGCAGGCCGCTCTGCAGGGCTCTCCTCTGCCTTTGGGTGACTTGAACGCTTGTGAACCGGAGGCAGGTTCCCAGCCCTTGCTGGAGGCAGAGGCTGTGCCAACACCCTGGTTCCTTCAGCATATCACTCCGGTGATTACAGCTCAACTCAGCCTCACAGTGCTGCTGCTCTTCCCATCCAAACCCCTCCTGGGAGCTGGAGGTTTCGGCAGGCTCTTCTCCAGTGTAAGGCAGTGTCACTAGGGACTGGGGTTCATTTTCCACAACTCTCTTGTGTGCTCCCAAATTGGGTGCAGGCTCCGGCCATCAAGGGAGAGGCGTGAGTGCCAGCAGCCAGTGACTCAGTGAGCTCCCTCGGTATGTGCTAGGCTTGGGTTGGGTTCCTCAGAAATGCCAGTTCACTTCCAGAGAAACATAAATCACTCCGTTTCTACAGGCTCCAGTTCTGCAGATCCCTGTTTAACAGCCAGGATGGGGTTTACAGTTAATTAAAATAAAAAAAGAAGAGGGCATGTGAAAGCAAAATCCAAATGTCTTTGACAATTATCCCAAGAGCAGAAACTTTCACTCTTCCTTTGGACGATGACAAACACTGGGGAGCAGCCGCCCCCGGAAACTCGGGCCCCTCCTACCTCTCCTCCCTTTGAAGCTCAGTTTCCTTCCCCTCGGCGCTGTGGCGACGTGACTGGGGACAGTGTGTTCATCACATGCTGGCACTCTCACTCTCTGCGGGGCTGTGCCCAACTGCTTCTACAGTCACCACTGTTCTCCCTGCAGAGAAGCTCCTCCATAGCTGCTTAGGAGAAGAGCAAACGGGGTGGCTGCATCTGTTTGCAGGCTGCAGAGAAGGAGCGAGCCCTCCTTCCCCACCTTGCCTGACTCTGCACATCTCTGCATGGGTGGCATGTGTGGAGGACGGGAATGCTATTTTGATGGAGGAAGGGATCAAGCATTGTCCTATGGGTATCCCATCACATCAGTCAGCAAAGAGAAACTCCCAAAGCCTTTAGTTTAACACATCTGGGCCTCCCTTATCTGCTCCCACAAATTGAGAACATCATTTCCTGCTCTCTCTTTGCTGGTCCAACTCGTCTCATTTAAAAGCCTGGCTACCAGATATTTGAGGTCGTCTTTCCTGCTTGTACTTGATGCTCACAACAACCCATGGCCCATTGCCTCCCTTCTGAATCCTTGTTCCCCTCTGGTGTTTCTGCCTTCAATGTTACATTCCTTCTCTTGCAAGTCCAAGGAAGAATATTGTCCTCCCCACGCAGTCAGGTGCTCCTTCTTTTCCTAACTAAGCTCTGCAGTGCAGAGTTATTAATAAAAAATCACAACATCATGTACATCCCATACCATCACATCTGTCAATGTCACCACCACAAGAGATTGTGTGGTTTTTTCCACCTTTTTGTATCTCTTTGCTGCTGCAGTTGTTTAAAAAGAGGAGGGAAGCAGTTCTCTACCTGCCAGAATTGAGCGATGATTTCAGTTTGGGGTGTGGCAGTTTGATATCGTCGTTCCTGGTTATTAAAAACTCTTATTTGCCAACATTCACCTGCTAAAAATAAAAGATCTCTAATACTCTACCAGGATTTATCTTACTGAAGGTGTTAAACTTATGGTGGCATGTCCACATTTTATGTAGAATGTCTTTTTTCTAAGCCGAGCTCATGGCCTGTGTCTCTGTTTACCCCTCGGTAACACATGTTAAGGTTAATATTCGGTTGTGACCATTAAAAGCAACTTCTGCTTGAGCAGAGTCGGGTCTTGCAAACTTACTTTTAGCATTTCCCATAGCCAGTGCCATCAGTCGGCAGTGCAGGAACGCAGTGCAGGACCCGCTTGCAGCAAACACTGGGTTCCACTGCTGCGAGGGTGAGCAATGTGCAGAGGGACAGTGGACCTAGGGCCCCTCTGTCCCAGCACGTTGGCAATTCAGGGCAAAATCCCCTGAAGGAAATCTTGCAGCCAGAAAATGCAACACAATAGCAGGTTAGAGACCAGGGCAGAACTTTATGGTGGGGGTGATTGTGCATATTCTGCTCCATCCATTTTCTTTCTGTTTTTCTTTGGGCTGGTAGCAGCAGGGATGGGAACTCTAATGAGTTACCTCCCTGATACTCCCCATAGCAGCCTTTGGCTTGCTATGTTGATTGTCTTGCAGCCTTTGATGCCAAGAATTAGCTTGTAGCTTTCCTAGGACCTTAGAGTACCAAAAGAACATGGGACAGGGGAGGGGGTCATAGCATCATCCTGATGCACCAAGTCCATCCAGCATGGGATGCAGAGGAGCACCAGCTCTCATGGTCCTGCAAGTGGTTCTACCGGCATATGTGAAGGTGACACACTGAGAGAACGACTGCAGCCTTCAGTAAGCCTCTTAGCCCAAATGAGTCTCAAATACAGTCTCTTTCTATATATGCGATGGACTTGGTAGTACCAGATTAATGGTTGGACTCAATGATCTTAATGATCTTTTCCAGCCTAAATGATTCTATGATTCTCTATATACATTGACAGTGGACACAGCTCTGCAGCCTCGTTTCTGCTCTGCACATGAATTTGTTCATCTTTTGCATCTGTGGGCAGCCCCCACACACATTAGCAAGGCTTTGCAGAAGGCAAGCAGGGCCATTGCCATGGCTGGCCCACAAGCAGACAGCAGTCTGTGTTTCAGGGAGTGTGGGAGCCCATCTGCTGGTGTGGGTGATGCAGTGGGTGGCCTTCTGTGCTGCAGCCACCACTGGTGAAAATGGGACCCAAATGGGTTTGTTGGGACCCAGCCAAAGCTGGAATTAGGGTGTGACCGTTGTGTCCATGGTGAGGGTAACAGCAGCCTGGACCAGCTCACTGTGTAGGCAAACAGCTGCTGGGAAGCTTTGGTGGAGCCAGGGGAACAGATGATGGAGAGAGGGCTGTGATAACACTGAAGGCTCCATCCAGTCCTCCTTGTTCACATGAGGGTACCTGGGGATCTCATCACTTGAAGGGGACCTTGGGGGAGAAGAGGAAACTGATGTGGGCTAGGCAGGAGATAGGAGATCTCTCCCAACCGTAAAAATCTGTGACTCCCTTTGGTTGGTTTGTGTGAGCGGTCATTTCTTTCCCAGCTGAAGAGCTGCACAGTGAGTTCAGTGGAAGGAAATCCCGCCCTGTGCTGGAATTGCTCTGGGACACAGTGTTTGGAGACAGTAATTTCTCTGGTGCTGGACAGCCATGCCTGCCTGGTGCCACCAGTCCTGCCCTCCCACATGTGTCTGCTTGGCAGTCCTGTGCAGTGCCGAGTATCAGGGATATTTCTTCCACCATCATTACAGCTACCTTACACCATATGCTACTTTCTGCTCTTTTATTTCGCAGTAAAGAGCAAAAGGTTGCTTGTTCACCACAACCTGATGGGGTGCGTGTGCTGTGGTGTATAATGCAGGAAGGACATCGAATCTACCTGCTCCTTCTGCTGTCCATGGACTGTTCACAAAACCACAGTAATATCCCTTCCCTCCAGATGCCTGACAAAGACACGAAACTCTCCTGCTTTGTAATTCCTGCCCAGGAGGTTTTGGGACAAAGATGAGAAGCTGGAGACTGAGGGGCCCCAGTCTGGTCCTCTCTGGCTTCCTCCCATTCCTTGGGGCAGCCCCAAGCACAGATGTCTGGGATATTCCTGTTTCTATTCTCTGCGGCAGCATTTAAGGTTCACCCAGCTGGTCCTCTCCCTGTTGACAGCGTTGCGTGCACAACCCAGCTGAGCATCCAGCCTCGAATATAGATAGGCCCTTTAGAACCACCAGCTAAGCAACACGCTGAAGTGCTGCAGTTTTGTGCCAATCCCAGCCCAAGTTACTCAAGCAGGGGCATGGCCAGGCTGTCTCAGATGGCTACTGCAGGCAGATCACACACTTCTGCAGCCAGCTGGAGATGTAAAGCACCTATACATCCACATACAGAGAGGAGCCTACCTCTCAGCCTGCCCCATGCCAAATATGGGACATGGCGTGAGTCAAAGTTAAGGACACCAGAAAATAATAGACTTCACATGAAGAAGAGCAGTAATTTGCAGTTGTAAATCACCTTTCATCTATAGATCACAGAGGCGTCTCAAGCAGTAATTAGTGCAGCCTTGCAGCATCTCTGCCCCATAACTAGCACGGGACGATGGTTATTCCATCCGCTGGCACGCAGCCACATGTCCTTGCAGGCACCTGCAAGAGGGAACTGGCTTGCAAGGTCAGTCCTGTTCCACTTCTCATGGCCGCACTGGAGGTGCCCAGGCACCTGTGCCAAAATGCTGGTGTGTGTCCTCAGCGTGTGCAGGTTTAGTGTCTGCTTCCACAGCATGCAGGTGAAATCAGCCATAGCTTTGCACTAGTGAATGGGCAGCAGGAACAGAACCCATTCAGAATCCAATCCATCAGTGCCTTGGGTTTTATTTGATATTTCCTATGTGGAAATTAGTATTTAGCTTGAAGAAAACTTGAGCAAGAAAGGTAAGCCTCTCCAGCAGCAAAGAGCCCTAGCAGAGCTGTAAATAAAGTGTGACAGGAAAGTTTCCAATCTTCTAAAGTTTTCATTAATGTAAGCATGTGTATATAAAATATATATATTTACAAAATACTTTCAAAAAAGCTAGAGTTCTTTAACCTTAGTAGTTATCTATCTAAAGTTTGAGACACACCCAAAGCGCTTGTTAACTAGGGCATGGAGCACAGAAGACAGGTTCACAAGGATCTGACTGTCAGCTAACTGTTGGTAGTCCTCGGGCAGCGTGTGGAAGCCAGTCCCAGCCTCAGTCTCCTGCCTCCCTGAGTTGAGGCATCTTTCCTAGGGAAAATGAAATATGCTCTTCTGGAAAGAATTTAAGTGTGAGAGAGAGATAAGAAGTGGCATAATCAAGAAATTTCCCAGTTACCTGCCAGTGTACCGGGCTTGTCTTGCCTCCCCCTAGGCTGGGTATCTACAACACACACCCTGCAGCACGCTGGTGCCTGAAGGATGTAACAGGAGTCACTGGGCTCCAAAACTTGCCTGTTTTGAGTTCTCAGTGAGCAAAGTGAAGCAGAAGTCACTAGGCATGTGGGAATTCCAGCATGTGGGAATTGAAATGTTAGACTATGAAATATGGGAGAGGGGGATCAGACTGGGTTGTCTCTGCATACAAAAAGTCTATGAATATTGTTGAAATACTGTGTGTGAGCATTTCACATGGCTGAAAGTAGCTCTGCAAGGTGCAGGGTGACAGGGGAAGCCAGCCCCTGGCATTGTGCAGCTCCCAGCACCACTTTACCACCACGCCAGGAGCTTGGCCATACAAAGAAAGCACAACTGGAGTCTGCTGCTTTGTCCATGTTACAAGCAGGTAAATTAAAGGTTAAAGAGACTGCGATTTGCTTCAGGACATGGAGAATATCAGGGCAGGGTTGAGACCCGTGAGCCCTTGTTGACAGTCCCCTTGCTCTGACTTCTCCACAATGTGGAATTCATTTCCTTCGTTAAAAATAACCTTGTTTATAATCTCTATTTCATGATTCAGCTTTTCTGCAGTCAACGACAGATCACCATCAAAGCAGAGAAGCATCAGATTTCGGGAGGAAGATGCAATAGGTTGTTACAGCTCAGGGATGCTCCTTGCAAAGGGCAGTTCAGTTGAGGAAATGAGGCGTGCCTTGTCAAAGGGCTGCTCTTTTTGGAGGAGAGCTCTCGCTGGGATTGCAGTGATAAATCCTAAACTGCCTGGAGCTCCTGTTGTGCAAATCCCCACCCATGGCTTCTGCCCTGCCAGAAACACCGGTGCCTCATCACCATGAATGTGGCCCTGTGCAGGCCCAAAGGTACAGACAAATGTGGTTTTCCTGGTTCCTCTCCTCCTTCTTGCCTGTAGGTCAGAGCATCAGACATGCGTTGCTCTACATATGGCGACCCAGAGCCCTACTGGTGGTACAGCTACCAGTTTTATATCTAAAGCCGGACTCATTGCCAAGAAAAACCTCCTAGAAGGTTCCACATGTCTACTTTTATTCCTCATATGGTGGTGTAATGTGTCTTGGAAGCAGTGCAGCTCTCCTGGCTTCAAAGGACCATGTTGCCAGGGTTTGCTCACTGCTGTATTATCTTGCCTGCAAAAATCAGGCTACAGAGCTGCAATTTGTGTGCTGTTTAGCAGGCAGGAAAGCAGAGGGACAAAATGACCAGGATCAGCAATTTCTAAAAGCTGGTGATTTTTGGCTAGCTCTAGCTTTACTTGCCACTTTCAGGTGGGTCAGCCCACTGCCTTTTTCAACGTCTGCTGGCCCAAGTGTTGTGCCCATGGCCACGTAGGTAATCAGTAGCAGAGACCTAAACAGAAGCCAGACTCCTGATAGACAGTCCTGTGATGCAAATTCTAGCTCATCCTTCCTTTTTTAGGAGCTAATCCTTTGTCCTCACAGCAAGAGGAATTTTCCATAAGTGTGATTCTTTTTTTTTTTTTTACACATCATTGTGAGCTTAATGTTTAACAGTGGGACCATTATGGTTTTATTAGCACAATGTAATGCTTCTTCATTTTCAACTGACTTTGCAAACATTAACTAATTGATCTCAACAATGAATCAGTGGTGGTAACTAGGCAGAGAGGCGAAGTGATCTGCTCCTGGTCACTGAGGAAGTGTTTGTCAAACAGGGCCCAGAAATCAGGGCTCCCACTTTGCTGCTCAGCCCACGGACACCAGCGGTTTTATTACAGCCATTTCCATTAGTGCTGCTGCCAGGGAGGGCCGCTCTGCTCGCAATAAACACCCCTCATCTGCTTCTTTCTGCTTCTGGTTGAGCTCATGCTTGACAAAATGTAGCAAATGTCACTGAACCCCATAGAAAGATGATTTTAAAAAGAAAGATGTGATTGACTTTGTTTTCTCTAGTGATCTGGTAGATGCTGATTGTTTTCAGCTCACCCTAACAAAATGTATAATTAAAATATCTATATTTGTGGGAAGCCAAAGTCAGAAATGAGTGGAGCTGCTTGCAGCTGAATGCTGTGAGGTTTTTAAAGGCCACATTGGCAAAGACTGAGTTGAAGCAACCTGACACCGCTGCCAGGAAATTAGCTCCTCGTTTGCAGTATGCAGAACATGTACAGCAGCTTCATGATTTACTCTCTCATCTGCCTCACATTGCGCCTGTTTTCCCTCGCGACTGTCCTGGCGTACGCAATTTTCTGTTGCAAAACAGGAGTGAAAATGAGCACTGCAGTGTGGAAGAGCTGTGCCACCACCCAGGTAAGGGTGGCCAAGCCTGGCAGAGACGTGGCCCCTCTGCGGGGGTAGGGGGGGGAGTGACAATAGCTTTGGGGACCTAGCAGGAAGATGTGATGGTGGCTTTGAGGACAGATGAGATGCAGCGGGGGGGGTGTGATGGTTGCTTGGGGGATAGAGGAGATCCAAGCCCTCAGCAAGGGGATACTACGATGAATTTGGAGATACGGATGGGCAGTCAGGAGATACGATGGTGACTTTGGTAACAGGGTGGACACAGTGGGGGGATGCAATGGTGGCTTTAGGGACATGGTGGACACAGTGGGGGAATGTGATAGTGGCTTTGGGAAGAGTAGGAATAGAGCAGGAAAGTGTGATGGTGACTTTGGAGACAGAGGGGATACAGCGGGGAGGTGTGGTGGTGCCTTTGGGGACAGCAGAGATGCAGCCTCTCAGCAGGTGGATGTGATGTTGTTGGGGACAGCAGGGACACAGAGAGGAAGTGTAGTGGACGGGGGCTTTGGGGACAGGGCATGCAGCGAGGAGGTGCGATGGTGGCACTGGGGACAGCATGGAGGTGTGATGGTGGCCTCGGGGGCAGAGCGGACACGGCAGGGATGTGTGACGGTGGCCGTGAGGACAGGCAGGTCTCGGCGCGGGCGTGCGGCAGGAGCGTAGGGTCCTGCGGGTGGGCAGAGGCGCGGTGCGGGGCCCGGCTCCCTCTCCGAGGTCCCGCCGGGGCGGGCAGCGGGCG
>VYZX01007988.1:0-27231 GCA_013401335.1 Brachypteracias leptosomus | reverse complement strand
GGGGACTCGTCCCGCGGGCCGTTGTCCCGGGAGCTGCTGCGCGGCTCCTTGGCGGCGAACCGCTCCTTTGTCTGCCGGCCCCGCTGCGGGGGGAGAGGCTGCGGAGCGCGGCGCGGTGCGTTCCTACGGGGTCGTTTCGCTCTTTAAGAAAGAAAACCAACACAACTCAAAGAACCGGCTCCGAAACTAATCCCGGCGGCAGAAAGTGTCCCCGGTGCTGTGGGAGCCGCCTCGCCAGACGCCTGCCCCGAGCAGGGTGGGAGCCGCTTTGACTTCTGAAAAGCGGCACAAACTATCGCAGGACTCCCCTGACTCCCCTGGTGCTGCCGCGATCAGAGGGGCCTGAGGGCAGGGGGATTTTTTTTCCTTTTTTTTTTTTTTTTTTTTTTTTTTTTTTTTTTGACTCTTATGAAGACATGCGCATTTGTTCATTCTTGCCACCGCACTGGAGTCTGCCTAGAAACAAAGAACACAGCCTGGCGAAGTTGATGCTGGCTCTGAAAGTGTCTGGCTTTTTTTTTGTTTTTCTCCTTTCTTTCTTATATACTTGTGCCGTAGTTAAAAGCTTCGAGATATTTCCTTGAATTATTCCCATGTGTCTGCTGATGGAACACCCCAACCACCCCCCACCCCCTCCTTTGCCCTACTCGACCCTGCCAGGCCAGGTCTACGCATTTGGGAAAGTGCAGCCATGATAGATAGAGAACTTCTCCCATTTTCAGCCAGCCCCGTGGTGTGACAGCTCGCAGTAGGTGTGCCTTCCGACGGGGAGCCTCCCCCTTGCTGAATCATCGTGGAGCGATGGCCGGACAGCTCGTCCGCTCGGGGAGCGAAGCGGTCCCCGGTAGAGCATGAGGCGGTGGCGGGGCCAGACGCGAGTAAGAGACCTGTTAACGGTGGCTCAGGCGCGGGCGGGTGGTGCAGGCGGAAAACCCTTCCCTGTATGGCCGCGGGAGCTGCCGATGCGGCTTTGAGCTCAAAGGCGAGGTGGGCGCTGCTGTGAGGAACGTCTGCCTCTGAGGTAGCGAAACTCCGAGAGCCTGATCCCGCCGCTTTTGCCTCTCTGAAAACTCCTTTTTTGCAGGCGTGGGCTCTGCGCAAGATCAACACCGGCTCGGGGAGCAGGCTGTGCATCTGCGGTACCGTGCGGCGGTGGCTGGCGGCAGTGCTCCTGTAACGCGTTTGCACAGACGGGCGTGTGAGCCGTGGTGTCGGGTCGTGCTGCTTGCCTAGAACTAGTTTGTTCTGCGCTGTCGAGAGTCGTTGCCTTTGTTACCGCAAGGAAAAATGGCTTTACCCTTTTGGGGCTTGGGGTGCGTGCGCGTCAGATGCTGAAGTATTGCTTGGTATTCCCCCCCCCTCTTTTTTCAAAGGATGCCAAAAAGTACGAGAGTGAGAGGCGGGATGTGCAAATTTTGAAGTAGAGTGTATCAGGCAAGACTAAATTGCAGCAGTTGTTGGACATGTAATGTGATCCCGTAATTAGAGCGAGGTAATAGTCCATACCGTGTTGAAACTATCCAGTGTCTGAGCTGAAGCAGTCTGAATTAAGCTAGTTCTTCTGGGATTATGTAGAAGCAGAAGTAATGCAGTTAAAGTTTCCATACAGCAGCTTCCATGGGGTTGCAGAGATGTTTTCCTCTCTTGGGTCCTCCTTGTGGGTATTTTGCTTTTAAGGTAGTATGTGGAGGCTGCAATGGTACTACTCAAATGCCTTACGTGGCAGAATCCTGCTCCTTTGAGCTTTGTTTACTAATGGAGGTCCAAATGGTGCATCTCAGCCCCGGAGGGAGAAAACTCCTGAAGGGAAGGACTTAGGGGTCCAGCTTTGTTGCAGAACTGAAGGACTTAAAGGACTCTGTAATTTGGTCTTAAAACTTCCCTGCCCCCATCACTCTCTATACCCCAAAAAAGATGTGTGTTAGCAAGTGGTCTGGTGGAGAGCCTGCAGGCTGGGGTCTTTCCAGCACTCCTACCAGCAGGGCAGGATCCTGCTGGGACTTTGGAGCAGCTCTGCTTTACTGTAGGGTTGTACTAGCATGGAGCCGTGGGGGTACAGTCATGCACAGGCAGGCCTGGGAGGCTGTGCAGAGTTACGGTGTGTGGGCACCAGCCCTGCTCACGGATGCTAATTTCCCTTGGTGTGTGCGTGTGTATATATATAGACATGGTACATATTTAAATGAAGTCATTTTAAAGTAGTGATGGCCCAGAAAAGTTTGAGAGCTATTTCAGTGTCTGAGTGTTTCTCTTTGAAAGACAATGGACTGTGCAGAGAAGCTTCTAGGTATTATGGGATGTGCTTACAGCAGGAGAAGGTGAAGCCTTCCCAGAAGCAGCTGAGTTTTATGTATGCACCTGGTTCAGCCTATATACAGCTGTGTGTCTGTACCTGGTCTGGTGCTGTCTTCCAGGGGGTTTGGAATATACTGGCAGGGACCCAAAGTAGAGCTGGTGGTCAGCAAGGAAATTAGACCCTCGGTCCTGTAACCTCTGTGCTGCTCAGCCTCCTGCAGTGTCTGTCCAGGTCAGGAGAAGTCAGGGTGCTGCATCCCTTCCCACTGCTGTGGGGGAGAGTGAGGGGTCCCCATGGAGAAGAAGGGAGTGGATCTGGGGCTGCCATTCCTCCCTCCCAGTGCTGGCCCACATGCTGCAGGAAGGCTGCTGACAAGTAGGGATGCTGGGCAGTTATCCACCTGAGGTGTTGAGGACTTGTGTCCACACAGAGGATTTTCTAGTGGTTTTTGTGCATAGTTTCACTTCACAAGCAGCAGTGGCCTGCTCTGCTTCTTCCCTCTCTGTTGGGAAACGGCTGGCATGAGGCTTAAATGTTATTCTTAGATTTTTACAGACCTAGAAATTTTCTCCTGGGCTTGCCCCATCTTAGCAGGATGAATACATGGACTTTTACAGTTTTACATTTGTGCTGCCACCAGAAGTAGTGTTTTGATAGGCTGACGTGCTAGGGCCTGAACAGACCCTGAATTAAAGTTGACATATGGATAAATCTCACAACCGAACAATATAACTGAAACCAGCAGAGGATTTTTCTCCGCTGATTGTCTGCAAGAACGGACACAGCTAGTCTGATAAAAGAATGAGCTGAACCCAAAGCAGATAAAGGTACCTCCTCCTTGTTCTTTCCCAGGTCTGGCCAACTTTGGATGAAATCCAAGGAGGAGAAAAAATAGCAGATGTCCCCCTTTTGAAGTGTTTTTGAGGTTGCCTGTGCAACCTGAGTTGTTTGTTCAGTAGTATAAAAGCTGGTCCCACTTGCAGAGAAGTTGGAAGCCATCCTGTGGGTGGAGACACCACGCAGGATTTTCCACATTATCAAGAAGGCCCCCAACTGCTCACTGCAACTGGGGCTCCCCAGAGACAGCGGGACAGAGGGAGACATTGGAAGAGATGTTGGAAGAGACATTGAAAGAGACAAAGGTAATGGATCTGATTGTCTACCCCTTTGGAATAGGTCGCAGCTCGGTCGTGTATCTTTTTGGTGTTTATCATATTATGTTGATGCATCTCTCTGGCATTTGCCAGGGAGGCCTGTGCATGGCCATGGTGGTATTCGGGGTGCAGTTGATTTCTCCACCCATTGTCGAATTTGCTGCCTGGCTTCTTTTCGCTTCCTTTATTGAGTTTGTAATGAGGTTTATTTTCCCTTTCATTATATCACCCACGGTTAGCGGATTCATTACCTCTGTTTCTGGCCATGCAGCATCAGCTTTTCATTTTGTAGAAATAGACAATAAAGTCTTTATCTGTATCCTGCTGGTAGTGGCTGTGTTCCTGGTGTTGTGCAGGATAATTGGCAAAACAGGGGCTGTTCTGTGTATTTAAGGACTTGTGTCTGCGAAGTGTTGCAGGATTGGCTTTCTTACCTTTGCAGTATAGCTTGCTAATCAGTTTTGAAGCTGGTTGTGTGGTGGAAAAAGTAGTCCTGCATTCAGCCCTTTCATCCAGTATCTTCACCATCCTTGTGGATTAAGAAAAACCTTGCAGAATAACAAGACAGCAAGTGATGCTCAATTTGGCCATCACTGCGTCCTAGGTTTACTTCTCCATGTGGCCACAGAAACAGTTGTGTTAGTGCAAGGACCTGGAGTGCACAGGCAGGAGAGAATGAGGCTGTACTGCGTCTTTTATTAGAAATACTGGCTTATGCTCAGTTAAACCAATGGCAAATCTGCATTGCTAGTGTCTTACAAATAGTCCTTCTTCATGCACAAGTCAAACCATGGCTCTCCTAGTCATTAGTGCCTGTAGGTTAGTCAGGAGCCTGGAAGCAAATGAAGCTTTTCTTTGTGGATAATGCAGGCGCAGGTGATGATGATGAGTCTGCAGTCAGGATTGGTGACTGATGCCTGTAGCAGGACACCCCTGCCGTGCTGGTGGTGGGACCTTGGCTTTGGCAGTGAAGCAAACCATTGTGTGACTCAGATGTGTTGGGAAAGAGTCCACAGCCTTCATAGGAGCAGGCTTTTCTGATCATGAACATACTAGAAGTCACGTGTGGAAACTAAAATGAGTACTAGAAACACGAGGCTGCTCATTGAGAGGGAGGCTGTGCACTGAAAAGCGGAGTTTGCTTAGATCTCCGTTTCCAAAGGTAGTCATAGGAGCTGTGGCTCTTTTGCTGTGCTCTGAAAACACAATGTAAACATCCAATCAAAGAAGAACTGCCAGCCCAGACAGACATGGCACCTGGCATTTGGGTTACCCAGGTTCAGCCTCCGAGCACCCAGCAGGAAAAATGTGAGAAAAATCTTTGCAACCTGATAGAAACACTTAGTTGGGGAGTGATTGCAGTCTGGAAGTGGGGTGGGGAGAGCATGTCTTTATTGAACAGTGTGTGTTTGCTCTTAAAATCCCTTAAAAGCTCTGAAGCTCAAGTTTTCTTGATTTGCTGTGTTTGCCATATGCAATATTTCAGTGGGAAGTTTCACTTCAGTGTGGACAAGTTGATGCAGGAGTTGTTCCCTTTTAGGTGATAGGGAACCAGTTACTGATGTGTAATGCGCTGGTTTGCTTGTTAGACTGTTTGGTGAACTTGGTTTTAATGAGTGTATTTCAGAGCTCTGGGCAGTGCGTTCATCCCTCTCTAGGGCAATGTGCAGGTCCTAATTTGTCATATGGTTTAAGCACAGACTTGTTTCTCTTGCTGAAGCACAGTCTTTAAGCTGGAGCATTTATAATAACAAAACATTTTTGTAGTTCTCTGTTCACCTTTAATACAGCATCACAGATACCCCAGACTTTGTACATGGTGTCTGCCCTGGAGTGTAGTTTCCTCCCTGTGCTCCCCAAACATAGAAATGGTACAAGTGGATCCTTTTAGTTTACTTTCTCTAGGTTCCTGTGTGTGTGCAAATTGTTACTCCTGGATAGACTGTTTACCTGAACTTGTGCTTGTGATGCTTTTGCAGCTGGGCACCTCTTGCCTGCTAAGCTGCGGCAGTGCCTGTTGTTCGTCAGAGACGTGTGTATCCTCCCCTTTTTCCATGCCATCTTCCAGGAAGGATTGTCTACCCAGAGTGATGTTATCTTCCCCCATTTTAAATGGTGTCAGCAGATATTTATTTTTTTTCCTTCTCCCGTCCCAGTGCTAAGTACCCACCATGGGAATGAGTCGTCTTGTATTACTCACATGGAGCAAATCTGTGGCTTGGCCTCCAAATTATATGGCCCTGCTCAGCAAGGATGAGGTCCTCTGGAGCCCGAGTAAAGGTGCCAGCATCTCTCTGCCTGCCTTTTTATTTTTTTTTTTTCTTGTGAAAGCACATAGGCCGATAGGGAGCTGAAAAAGTGGTGGCCTTCAGAACACTGGGCATTTTATGTCTGAGGGCTTCTGAATGCATAAAATCAGAGAGAATGTGTCTGTGTAATCCGATCTGCTCTTGAAAGCCTTGCAGAGGGCTGCATGCTGCAGACATAAGCTGTGTCAATAAGAACTCTATTCACCCTCGGAAAACAGCCTCGTGATCGGGTTTGACTGGCAGGCTTCCTAAGGGAGGGCCTTTTTTTGAGAAAGAACTCTGATTTTTCGGCAGTACTTCTGGCTGCCTTTTCAGATTCCCACTACTGTTCTTTCCTTAGCATGATAAACTTGGATTTTTTTTTTTTCTTTGCTGTGAGGCCAGTGGGGCAGAGGGAGGATTTCATGCAGCATGATAACGGGGATGAGAGGGGAGTTTCCTTCCAGTGCAATCCCTTCACCAAAGCAGTGTTTAGGAGCATGAAGGTGATGGAATTAGAAGCACATGAGGTAGGACTGGAGGTCGCTGCACACGGGAGAATGTACTCATGGGCACGTGCAGGGCACTTTCTTTCAAGACAGTGGCACAAAATACCTGTCCTTGTCAAAGTCTTTGATGGTAATGCACAAAATGTGTGGTTGTGCACATTTATATGCTTTTTCTCCCTTGATTCTGCAGATGTCTGTATTGCCCATAAGCATTGTTGAGTGAAGTTCTGCTTTCAATAGTGCTGACATAAATCTGCTGTGAAGGTAGCGTTGTACTAATGGCTGTAATTTGCTGGTTGCTATGATTTTTAGAAAAAAAAGAGTCAAAAATCTTATTCTGCTTTATGAAGTATTCTACACCTGGCATGTAATCTTTTAAAATCTCATAGGTAAAATCTGCTTGAGCTAGTAAAAACGATGCTTATAAGATTGTCTGAAAGTAGAGTTTTAATCAAAATATCAGGTTCTGAGCTGCTGTTTAGTGTATAGTGTTTGTGTAAATGGCATTTTCTGTTGCATTGCACATGTGATATTCAGTGTTTGCTCTCTAATGTCTTAAAGCCATTTTCTTTGGCATTGAATTACCAGTTTTAACAAAAGAGATGCAGGACAGTGGGTTTTGCACATTTCTTTTTTCTTGCAGGTCCCTTGGTCTACCTGTCACTTTTTTTTTTTTAAGTTCCATCTCTTTACTGAAGTGATGATTTGAAAATTAGCTCATCTGTATGTCTTTCTGGGTCATTCCTTGAGCTGAAAATGAAAGCTTGAAAATATAATTAGGATGTAATATGCACAAGCTCAAAAAAACCCCCAACCAAACAACCAACCCAAACCCTGACAAAAAACAAAGTAAGGCAAAGCTATTATTTACAAGAAATGCAAATACAATTGAGCCAATTGAGGCTTGACTTAATTTCTCAGGGTTTGCTGGTGATGATGCAGTAAACCCAAAATTAACTCCTGAAATATGCCTGTCCTGAGTCAGGAATTTGGCTGATGAAAATCGAGAGAGCCATGAAAAGAAGGGGATTCCCCTCATGGAGGAGCCTGGCCCTGTGTGGTTTGCAAATGGATGCAGCGTTTGGGGCAATTCCTGCAGTGTCCATTTCCCTGGCTCTCCCCAGCTAATTCCTCTTGTATACAGTCCTGATCTTGCCCGTGAGAGCTTTAATGATGAAACCTGAGTGGTTTAGGTGGCCTTGGCCCTGGGCAAATAGCACACAGACCCGGGTGGCCGGGGATGGTGCGAGCGTGGGCAGGAAACGCTGATTTCTCTGCTACTGCTCACAAGGCAGGGAGGCTGCAGCTGGGTAATTTGCTTTTACTTCCTGTTTCCAGTATGTTTGGGTCAAAAGTAGCGGTGTTTTTCCATATTAAGATGTTTGGCTTCATTCTGCAAAGCAGCAATAAATTTTACACTGCGCACAACAAGTTTCTTATATTTCAGACGCTCTTTATTGCTACCTTTGACCTTTAATTTGGATGGTGAAACCTTTATTAGTGCTTTTTTCGTTGCATAGATCTGCTTTTCAAGGAACACAGAGTTTTTTCTTTTTTTTTTCTGTCTGTTTTGGAAGGAGCCTTTGAAACAGTTTGCAGAGCTGTAGCTGAGCAGAGGGAGGGAGCTAGCAGGTCTGGCTGCCATGGGTGGCTCCTCGGCAGGCTTACAAGGAGCTGGAGATGCCTCAGCCTGCTTCTGTGCTCTGTGGTCATGAGGAGATAACGCTGCTGGAGTTAATTGGGATGCTGGGACTTGATTCATTAATGTTTGTGAAGCATTTGGTGATCTTATGGTGAAAGGTCGTGGGACTGAGGAGGGAGTGGGGGGGCGGGTAGTTGTGCTGTGAAGGGCTGTGATGTCTACAGGTTGATGGACCGGTTGTTAAAGTGGTCCTAAGGCTGGAATGGTGAGCTGCCAAACACCCCTGGCTTGCTGATGGGTAAACCTGCCCCGTAAAGGAAAACTGGCTCCTGCAAAAGAGCATTGCCTGCTCTGAGCCATGACTGGCTGCTGGGCTGCTGCTAGGAGTTGTTCTCCAGAGGGCTGGGTTAGTCCACAGCATGCAAAGTAATACCACGGGTGTGCTGGTTTGAGTTAGAGCCAAACTAGTTCTGTTCAGTGAATTAACTTATCAGCTCAGTCTCTGAGCACTTTCTGAAGTTAACAGCAGATTTTTGCTGACAGAATCTGCTTCTAGCAGTGATGACACTTGATGTTTAAGGTTACTACCAAGGATTGTTGTGCAGACCAAGGTCACTGTTAAACCTTGTGTACCACATTGGGGGGTACAGAAAGTGAAAGGCCGCATCTTGTGACCTGCCAGTACCTGAAGAGGCCTACAGGAAAGCAGAGGAAGGTCTATTCAAAAGGGTTTGTAACAATAGGACAAGGAGTAATGGTTTTAAGCTAGGAAAGGATAGATTTAGACGGGATATTAGAAAAAAGTTATTTAACATGAGGGTGATATATCACTGGAATGGGTTACCCAGAGAGGTGGTGGAAGGCCCCATCCCAGGAGTCATTCAAGGTCAGGCGTGATGGGGCTCTGAGCAACCTGACCTAGGTAGGGATGACCCTACTTGTGTAGGGAGGTTGGCCCAGTTGACCTCTGGAGGTCCCTTCCAGCCTAAAATATTGTATGACCTGTGGGGAGGAGTGGGCAGGACAGGTGACCCTAAACTGACCAACGAGGGATTCCATCCCGTATATGTCATATTCAGTATAAAGCTGAGGGATAACAAGGATCTCTTCCTGACTTCCTCTTCTTCAACGGCTGGTGTCCAAGGAGGACTCTGTCCATTGTGCCTTCGGTCTTGATTCTTGTGTTCCTAAATCTAGTTCGAGAATCTAGCTCCTGAACCTGGTTCCTGTCTGCTACTGAGTCCAGTCTGGGACTTTTCCATTGCCTGCTCCACAGCATCAGTGGTGCTGGTGACTTAAGAGCCATCAGAGAGGTTGGGTTTGATGGTGATTTTGTATATATTTCATTTTATTGTTATAATTTTCATTAAAGCTGTTTCAGTTTTCTAATTTGTAGGTCTCTCTCCCATTCCCTTTCTCTTCCCTTTGGGAGAGGGGCCAACAGCAATCCATAAACTTCTCTCCCTTATTCCCTTTCTCTTTCCCTTTTTAGGGATGAAAGAGGGGTTAGCAGAAAGCATCTGTTATAGGTCTAGTGGGCTGACCCTAAACCTTGACAACAGGCCATAAGATGCAAAACTAATGGATAAGAAAGGATTGGACTCTTCCCTGGGTGGGATGGGCAGCAAAAGGGTATTGGGTTCCTCTCCCCAGAATCTGGTCAAAACTCTTCATCAGTGCTGCTGACTCTTCTTAATTGAGCTGCTCAGTTGTAGGATCTCCTACCCTCTCTGCAGCCAGCAAGTCAGGATGGATAGATCTCTATATAGCCATACCAGGTATCAGTGGGATCCTTTTAAGCAGCCTGAATGTTTAAAACTAAACAGTGCTGAATGAACAGTGCTGGCTCAGGGAGCTTGTGTTGCAATTTCAGATACATATCAGTAAAGTTATTCTTGAGGTACAAAAAAGAAACAGTAGCCATCAATAGGGTTACAGGTAGTCAGTTCTGTCTCTGAAGCCTCTAGATGCTGCGATTGTATCTGGCTGAGGAAGCCAGAGGAGTCTTGTGAAGTGCCTCTGTGACCTCCAACAGGCTGGCATCTCTACCTTGCCTTTGCACTTGACTCCTGGATCCACAGCTGAATGCCTCCGTCCTAGGGCCATGGCTGGTTCCTCAGACCAAGCCCACCACCCGTGAATTCAGACAGATTAATTACTCAGTGAAACAGTGCAATAACTGTGGTGCCCTTCATTGAGCATAGCCTTGGTAACAGCTGATGTTGGCTGTGCCCCAAGGGCCCAGGCTTGGTCTGGCTAATGCAGCAGCACCTTTCACAGGGTGATTGAGGAAGCTGTGCTACGGGGCGTGTCAATGAGGCTGACCAGAGTGGCTGCTCTCCTGCAGGAGGAATGGTGAGCCCCTTCCCTCTGGCATTTCTGCAGTGAAGTAACACCTCAGGAGGCAATTGGCCTCCTCTACCTTGCTCAGAAGTGTAGGCAGATTGTCCCTGCTCCTCTGTGGAACCCCTTGGGCCAGTCTGTCCAGAGCAGCTGACTTGCATGGCTCTCACCCAGGACTGACCTCCTTCACTATGATTTTCAGTGTTGTCAGAGCAGTTGGTTGAATAGCTGTGATCCACATGTCTTCTGAGACTGAGGAGATGAGTAGACATACAGGGCGGATTCTGCATGAGGTTGTCAGCCTTGCTGAAAGAAGAGACCTGCTGGGTTGGGGACTTTCCAGCTCTGGTGACTGTTGAAATATGACTCATTCAGTAGCTGATACTCAGATACCAAGGTTGGAATGAGGATGCTGCTACTGAAAGGCAAATACATTGTGTCCTGTGTTAAGTGGAACGTTATGCCTCTGACAAGACCCTGAGATCCATTCATAAGGTACGGGGAAGTTTCCGGTGTGTCTAACGGGTTTATTTATTTTCTGTACAGTGCCACCATCTTGTTCCTCTAGAGATACCCAGATGTGTAAATTCAGCCTAGCTGAATGCTCTTAGTTGGGCAATTACGACATTTTGGATGGCGAGTACTGCATGGGAAGACTGTTTGGACAGTGCTGCAGGATTCATCCCCATCATAGGGTTTGCACTTGGTTTCTTTTGTGTGTTTCTGATGTATATGAGTTTCAGTGCACACAAGGAGAGAAACAAACTGTTGGGAACGTGTATGTGTAGTTGTGGAAATTGTGGAAACCTCTTGAAAGAGAGTCATTGCTAAGGCAGAGCCATTGGCTACTCAAGCTCCTGGACTGTGCTGGGTGACCTTGGCCATGTGGAGTCAAGCTTGCTGTTTCATGCCCTTCAAATGAGTTTTGGCACTGAAAGGTAGACTCTCTTCTCTGTGCTGCTGTCCTCATTGCTCTGCTTGTGCTTGGTCTCACGAATGCTTGTCCTGGCCAAGGGAGAGGGCAAGAATGAGGCCTGGGCCCCATGGGAGGGTAGAGTTGCCCTAGCCAGTGCAGCCTGTGCTTGGGTCAGCTGGAAATAGTGGTGAAATTGGAGCTGGAGGATACCTGGGGCTGCAGGGGAGTGTCAGCATGCGTGGGGCTGAGCCAATCACTGATGGCCTTTTGCAAGGTGCTGTTTTGTTTCTTTAATTCAATGAACTTTAACTATGATAGTTATGTACTGATTAATAGGAGTAATGCTTAATACAACCATTGCATAAGGCCATGAGCTAAGGCAGGTGCCTTTTACCAGTAGTAACTCCCTTGTTTGAAACAAAAGGACTGGACAGTTGAGAAGGACTGATCCCATGCTACAGTAATTTGCCACAAACTACGTTGCAAATAACTACCCGCCAGTTCCTGTGCTGTAGGCTTGGGGATGTGTTGATTTGCCTTCCTGGTGGGGGGACCAGGAGAGCACATGGGGAAGGCTGGAGCTCAGTGCCACAGCCCAACCAAGCATCCCAGATCTGGGGCTGACAGACAGGAATTCAGAATTTGTTTGCTATGGAGTTCCCTTTCATTTAGTAAAATGTAGATGCAAACATGTGAGAAGTTTTTAGCAGGAACATTCATGATCAGCAGCAAACTTGTGGCTGGTGATTTGACTGATGGCTTTATTTTTGAGCATCCTTAGATATTTGTGTGTCAATAGGATGTTTAGGGAGAGGGATCCTACAGGTGAACTAGAACTTTTAACTTTTGAAAGGAGTAAATCTGTGGCTGACCTTGCTCCTGTTACTGTGCTTCATCTTCGGTTTGCTAGTGCTGGCTTCAAAAATGTTAACTTCCTAGAGGGGTAGCGCAGAGCACTGTCTTCAATTGGAGTCTGAACATTTGGGAGGAGCAACCCAAACTGAAAATTGAAGTTTGCTCACCGATGACAGACACTCTTTGCTGGTGCCCTTTGCCTGTGACATGCACTGGTGCTCTGGCACAGCCAGGCTGGCGAGTGCTGTCGGCTCCCTGTCCCCAGCCGAGCCCTGGGCTGAGCAGCACTTGCTCCTTCTGCAGGAGAACTCTGCTGCTGAGACTTCCCCCTCGCCTGTTGATAGGCAAAAAAAGCCACTAGGATTGCAGAACTTGTTTGTCAGAGTTATGCAACAATTACCTTAAAAAGGAGGAAGATAGGATGCTTGTTAAATTAGCACTACAAATGCTTTTTTTTTTTAAGACTCCTAGTACAACAGAACTGCAGAGGGGGAGAAGTCCATTATGGTGATTATAGTCCAAATATAACATCTTTGTGATAGGCAGAAAGTGAAGCTGACTATAAATCAGAATGATACTTAGAGGAAGGTAAAAACCTTAATATTCTGAATGATAGAAGAATGAATTTAAATTCATTTAATGTCAGTAATCTTTGTATTATTAACCGTAATCTGCTTCTGAGAAGCATACAGGCTTGACTTTTTTTTTTCCTCCCTCCTCTCTGTAGAACTGCATTAATAAAAACAGAGTGTTTCTCCTGACCTATGCCCTTAGACTATGAGCTTCCAAGAGCACAGATTTTTCTTCTATGCTTTTGGACAGCATCTGCAGGTATTGAAAGCTGTCCCAAATAAATAGCAATGCTGGAAGCATGTTACTGGAGTGCTGAATCCTTAGCAAAAGTCTAATCCTGTGAGATGCTTACAGGAGGGTGGAACTAGGGCTGCAGTCTCATATTGGGTGTGTGGGTGTTTTTAGGATGGTCTCAAACCTATACGTTGCCAAAGTGGTTCTCAGCAGGGTGATCTTGGCAGGAAACCTGTAAGCTGGGTGAGTGGGAGAGGGTGCAGGCTGCTGTATTTTTGTATGTAATTTTTTCTGGGGCACGTACCAGAGGTGAGATACAAATGCAACAGTATTGTTGTACTTGGTGCAGTATTGTTAGCTGGACTGTGGAGATGAAGAAGTGAAACTGGCCTGAGGTTTGTTGGTTTGAGCCTTTAATGTGGGGAGAGAATGCCGTGGCACAGCACTAGCACCTGACGTCTTTGGGTGGGAGGTTATCACGATCGACTTCATGCATCTCCCTGTTCTGAGGCTGGTGCATGCGAGTTAGCTTAAGTTTCTGCAAGAGTGCAATGTTCCTCCTCCTGGAGATTCAGGCAACTGAAACGAGACAGAATTAAAGCATGAGATCTGCTTGCTCATGACCTGAATCCTCTAATCAGAGCCTCGTGTAAGTGAAGGTCTTAGGCTGGGTTGAGTAGAGGGCATCTCCACACAAGAAAAATGTACATCCGCCCTCTGCTTCCCAGAATTAGAGCTTACTCGTAATGAAATGTAGTCATAAGGGCCTTAAACCTTGCCTTAGACAGCCTCACTGTGTGTGACATTGCTTCCCCTATGGCAGGCACGTAGTAGGTGCCTCACTGAAGGAAGGTGTGTGCTGCCTGAGCCCCCAACCCCAAGACACCTCCCCTGGGTGCCAGAAGCATGTCCCAGTGAGCCCGTGCCTCTTGGAACTGGTTCTTTGTCTGATGGATTAGAGCCTTAGTTGTATTTAATTTAAGCTTTGTGCTGCTACTTTCTGTTCTTTAATCTGGGAAGTAATGTTGAGGCAGTTTGTGCAACTGTGTGGCTGCTTTCACTGACCCTGTAACTTGCTTTTGACCGTGGGTGTTTTTCATAGGATGCTCCATTAAGGCCAAGCCAGTGGTAATCCTGTACTTTCAGCTTCCTGCTTGGTTTATTCCAGGTTGTAAAGCTGCAGCCAGTGGTGTAAGGCTGGCTGTTCTTTCAAGTAGGTAGCTAAACAAAAAAAAATTATTTTTTTTTTTTTAAAAGATTTTATTCCACCTTGGGTGACTTCAGGAAAAAAAAATTTGTCAGCACATTTTTGATTTAGAGGTGAAGGGAANAACACATTTTTGATTTTAGGGTGAAGGGAAGAGTATTTTTTTTTTTTTTTTTTTGGTGGAAAGATACATAGTCTTTATTTCTTAGATGAGAGGTAGGGATGTTTCAGCTGAGGGGTGAAGGAGAAAAGAGAACAAAAAAGGAGGAAAAAGTCTAGTGCTCCTTGCCTTTTGCAAAGAAATAGTTCCATTTTTCTTTTGAAGCAGTCTGGAAATTCAGGTTAGTCACTGTAAAATTGAATAAATAATTTCTCTGAAAAGCACTGCCTTGCTTGAACTTGTAGCAGATAGAAAGGCAGATTAAAATATTTTATAAAAGGACTTTAAAAGCACCTTTGGCTCAAATCTGTGGTAATGTAAACTGAGGGAGCATCTCTGATTTATTTTTTTTTTGTTACCTAAGGTTCTGTCTTTTGTCTTGTTTTTAATCTCTTTTCCTCTCCCTCCCCTTCTCCTCCCATGATATGAAAGATGTGTCTGTATGGAGGATTTCTTGTAGCACACGTTCAAGGACTGCTTTGGAGCTCAGAGAATTTGATCCGGAGGCAGCTCCTGGTCTTGATGGAGTCTCGTTTGTACAGCTCCTGTGAACCAGAAGAGTATTGGTTCAGCATCCTGTCACATACAGATAATTGGGGGTTTGAACGTCCCCCACAAACACTTAGAGAAAACATGGTGCAAATGTGTTTGAGAGCCAGGAAACACCTGTGCTGGCTGAATCCACAGCCAGCTGCCTTCTTGGAATGAGCTGGTAACAGATTAGTCGCTAATATCTCATTCATGAGTTGATATTTTCCCTGCTGCTGTTGGTATGTGACCAGGGTCAAGGTTTTGAGGCCATGAGGTGGAGAGCACGAGCCGGATCTCACTTAGTCTTGCTACTCTGTTTACATTGTGTTAGGGCAAGACAAGACAAGCTGTTGTCCATCCACTTCCAGCTTGTGACTCCTACATATTGGCCACGTGGGGAGGGGACAGCAAGGAATGTCCCAAGTGTGTCACACTGGAAGAGCTGTAAGCTAGCTTTTACTTTGACCGTACCATTGCAGAGAGACACTGAGCTCTGCCTGGTAAGGTACTGTTGGAGGGGGACTTGGCAGGTGGTTGAAGTCCTTCAAATACTGCCCTGTATTGATGTTTTGTTTCTGCTGAAGGATGAATAAGTGCTCAAGGCAAGGTTGGATGGGGCTTTGAGCACTCTGATCTAGTGGAAAGTGTCTTTGCCCATGGCGAAGGGTTGGAACAAGATTATTTTTAAGGTCCTTTCCAGCCAAAACTATTCTATTCTAGCCTTTAGATGAAGCTGAATGTATCAGATGTGGCTGTGGTTTCATTGCGAGGCCAGGGCTGCATCAGAGAAAACTTCAAGAACTGTTGATTGAAGGTTCCTGTCCTGTTAGGTGAACTCTGGAGTAGGGGTTTACCTTGCAGAACATAAAGCGCATTTTGTGTTTGCTTTTTGACTCTTGAACATATGTGTGTCGTTTGAAGAACATGCGGCTCTGAGGGAGCCTCCTGTCAGTGATTTTAGTGTTTGTGCAGTGTGATCAAAAGAGTTTCCTGGCTCTGCAGGCTGAAGGGGAGACTGAGCATAGACAGGCCCACGTTGGAGTCCCTGTGTGTTCACTGTGCCCTTAAGGTAAAGGATTAAGCTTGCAGAAGAGGAACGAGGTCAGGTCTAGACCAAGAAGTAGAGGCTCTGGAATCCAGCCAAGAGTAAGTAAGGTTTTTCCTGTAACAGCATCCTAGATGTGGCAGTTGTGTTGACTTAGCCGAAATGAGGCTGACATCTGTAGGTCAGCCCTGATTAAAAGGGAAGGAGGATGGAGAATAGCTCTGTGGAGTAAAGAGGATTTAAAGATAACAGCGGGGGGAGACATGTGACCCTTACTTGCAGAATTTGGTTTGGCCTTGTGAATCTTGCCCTGCCTGGGAGCAGGGAGAACCTGGTCCCTGGGTTCTTTGTTAGCCCCAGAGCACTGTGGCTGCGGCTTCCTTCTTCCCCAGTTCATGGATGTCTTCTGACACAATTCTTCCCTCTTAGTCTGGCTTCTTGAATAGAAGTCTGGCTTCTTGAATAGAAGTCTGACTTAAGCTTTCTTCTGCTGTTCAAGGGAAGCCTTCACACAAACCTTTGGCTTGCTGTAGAACACTACCATGAAGACAACAGACACCCCTCACTTTGTTGTGTTACGGGGTTAAGTGCCTGTGTCTCTTGCTTGGTACAGATGAAAGGTGCTGTACTGCTGAACCCTGCTGTGTTACTGAGTGTTATGTGCTGGAGGCTGCTTCAGAAAATATTTCTGTGCTTCTTTTGACCTCTGTTGCATCTTCCTGCCCACCTTCAGTTGTGCTGGCAGCTGAGGATGCTGGAGGCTTTTTGAGAGAGAAGGAAAGGAGAATGATGACACTTCAGAAGCAATAATCCGTGCACTTTAGTAGAGCAGCATATTTTGTCCAAAACAGTGGTTCACAATCACTAGCTGCTGCTTAACTTAGAAGTTGAGCATGTTGTTCTCAGAAGTTCTTTGACACCAAGGATCCCCATTGTCTGGGAGGAGTGACTTGGGGCACGAAGCGGTGAGCTGACACTGCAAACAGTATTATGAAGGAGAATGCTGCCATCAGTGTCAGGAATGCAATTTATCTGTACTTCTTGCTTCAGGAGCTGGTCTGCTGTTCTGATTTTTCAATGATGATTTCTTGCAGTGGAAAAATAGCTTATTTGGTTAGATGAAAACTTCAGTGGTAAAAATGTGAAAGGAAAAGGGTGCTTGGCTTCTCCCTGAAGCCAGAGTTTTAGTTTCTAAATGAAAAACTTTCTTAGCAAGATAAAAATAGAGAATTACTTTATAGGGAAAGTACTTACTTCCCTACCAGCTCTGCTAGGCGGCCTTCAGCTGTGAGGAAGTGGGGAAATTACATTCAGCTCCCTTGGACCATGACCAGTTCTGGTGGTTTTCCAGTGAAGTAACTGGAGTTACACCAGGGCTGTGCTTTGACCCTCTAAATTTAAGGGATACATGAATCCATATGAAAACTTAATTTTACATCCTGCCAGGCATGGCTTCCCTCCCTGTGGGACCTGCAACCTGCATGCACTGCATTGTGAAGCACACACCATATTGCATGCTGAGGTTCTTCACATTGAGGTGCCCAGTCTAGCTAAGCAGTACTGGTAGGTGTGATGACGGCTCATGTCAATCGATTAATAACTTTTATACTCAGAGAAATAACAACCTAGTGACCTTGCATAGAGTTCTGGGCCTCTCTGTCAGAAGACTGGCATTTGATGATTTTGTAGAAAATAAACTATCTCGGCTCTCATTGTAGGCCCTACATTCATTTTCAGCATTGACAAGAGCCAGGATTTTAGTCAGTCCCCCAAAGTAAAATGCAGCTGATTAGCCCACTCCATCGTGTAGCCGTTCTCCATCACGATCAGCCAGACAGTTCTTGCTCACAAGTGATGCTAACCTTTTGAGCTGCACGTATGGCAGAGTGTGCTTGCTCAGAGCCTGCAGTCCTGGTTTGCATCCCTTTTCAGCAGTGCTGCTTAACCGCTCTGCACACCCCCATTGTAGTGCTGCCTGCCTCCAGTTGAGAGACTTCTGGCATCAGTGTGTGTTTTAAGCTTGAATGATGGTTTATGTTACGGCAATGGCTGTGGGGTCCTACCAGGGCCGCAGTCTGCTGCAGAACAAAGTGGGAGAAGGTTTGTACCCTGAGAAGCTTGTAGCCTTCAGGGCAAATACTGAGGTGATGTGACACTAGCATCACTAACTGTAACTTGTGAACGGGGTTCAAGCAACAGCAGAGGGGCAACGTGAGATGCTTGATTTCTGGGCTGGAAGAAGGATTTGAGAGCCATCATCAGGAGTCCTGGCTTGCTGTTCCTACCAGACCAGATCTCCTAGCTGGCTGCAAGCTTGTTTTCATCAGATACTGATAAGCAAAAACTCAGTACCAAATGCTGCTCTGGTGGATCAGGTGTGGTGAGGTGTAGCTTGAAATAAACCAGTAAGAAAGAAGAGCTGCTGTCACTGGGACACTTTGCTGCACTGCTCCTGGAAGATTAGGGGAAGTGTTGGATGTTTTTACTTGCCATCTCTCCATTGATTTGGGTTTAGAGGCTGGGGCAAGGCAATGTGCTTCCTGGACAGCCTGATTCCTGAGCAGGTCAGGCTGTTGTGAAACTTTCCTACCTGGCCATTGACCTCAAGTAGGTTACTTAACTCTATTCTTCTGCAAAGAGAATACTTGGATTAAAGTTTCTTGGCATTTGAGTCCTTTGCAGTATCATGATGTACAGTTTCAAAACACTATTTTTCTTCCTTGTGCAAATATCTAAATTTGACTATTTCCCCTGCAATGTCACAGAATTTAGTAAATTTGGGAGAGGGACTGTCCTTAGTCTAGGTATAACCGTTGTCTGTAGTCTGTAAGAATGTGTCTCCAGTTTGAAAAGCATAGAGCCTTATATTCAAACCCTGTTATCTGTTTAGACGCAGGCTGTTCAGTACTTGGCTGCTTCCTGAAATCTGCCCTCGCTGGTATTGTGATCCAGAGCTTGTGTGTGCAGGCAGTGCCACTCGGCTGAATGCAACTCTTCCACAAAAAATCATCTGTATGTAGATACTAGAATGTGAACAGTGACGGCTGTGTGAGTGGATAGTGGGTCAAGACCCCCTGAAAATAGAAACATATTGATGTTGTTAGCTAAAGCTGTGGAGCATGTTTTCCTTGAAAACTGTTATTCAATATTGTCCTTGGTGTCTTTTGAATTAAACATATGGTAAGAATCGGTGTGCTGGAATTTTGACTGTTCTGGAGGACTGGATATTGTGTAGTCATTATCAACAGCTGGAGAAGGTAGCATGACCTACTGAAAAGACAGCAAGGTGCATAGGCACTAGCAGCAGAGAAATCTAAGACAAGAGAAGGTGTGGAAAAAATATATACAAGGTAAAAGTTGCGCAGCCAGCCCTTATGTAGCAAATAAAAGAAGGTCTTACTGACCTTGGCTGCTGTACAGGGCAGCCTTTGCATAAGAATGACTTGTGCTTAATAGAAAGAAATTATTCAGGGACAAATATTCCCATTTTCTGTGGTGCTAGGGACACTCTCTTCTTCCATTTCCAGTTTCAACACAGAAACACAAATGCATTGCAGACAGGGTGAGAGGAGAACTCAACCCTCCTCAAGTACTTCCAGTTTTGCTTCCCATGACCTGGTGAAGGAAATCTGGTACTGTCCTCTTGGCAAAGCTGGGCACTTTCAGTGCTTTATAGCAGGCACCTTTGAGAGCTGGCAGTGGCTGGATGTAAAGGCAGCATGATGGACGTCTTCCTTAATTAGTCTGTGCAGTTTGTGTCTGCTAATAAGAGATCTTATCTTCTAGACTTGGGGATCAGGGAAGTGCTTTGCTCTCCATGTTGTGCTGCAGTGAGGCAAGCAGAGGGACCTAGACCTGCAAGCTGGTTAAATGCTGGTAGATACTGAGCCAGTAAAGCTTTGCTTTCCCTGATGGACCTGTCAGCATTTCCCGTGCCCCAGTGCTTGCATGCAGCTCTTGGACAGGCCAAGCCCAGCTCACCCGCTGCTCAGCGTGGGCAGGAGTTACGATGGCTCCCCACATCAGAGCTCGGTCCTCCTCCAGGCCAGATGGAGGTGGGACAGATGGATGGGGAGCTGGCTGGAGTCTTCGCTCCCCATGTCCTGGGGCCAGGCCAGTCCTTGTGCTACCACTGGCCCAGGTCTGCGCCTGCGCGTCTCTGCCGGTGGTGCTCCTTACCAAACCTTGCTACTCGCTCAGTGCCGCTGTTCTTCATGGCTTTTCCTTTCCTTTCCTCTCCCGCTGGAGAGATTAGCCCCGTAAACCGTGTTCAAGAGCAAAGCTATCTTGAGAGTTTTGGCAAAGCAGGGTTTCTGAGGTCTCTTTATTGGGAGAGGGCCAGAGACAATGTTTGTTGATATTGATCATGGGAAATGTAATTAATGCGGGTATAAAGTGTTAAATGTTAAATGAAAACGGGAGATTTAAAAGCAGTCGATAGATCAATTCCAAGGCTGGGATGAAATGCTCAGACTTTCAAATAATAATCAGATTTCCAATAAAATCTCCACTGTGTGTAATTAAAGGGGTTGAAATATTAAATTGGGTGTTAAGGGAGTGATATTTAGATGATGTTGAAAGGACAAAGATCCAGACAAAAAGGGCCCTCCTGTCTGCAGGCAGAGCCCCTGGCTGGGCAGAAATGGTGTGGAGCTTGGGGAATGTACTGAGCTAACAACTAAAACCACAACAAGAAGAGAATGATAGGAAAAAATGAAAAATCCATGCTGCAGTGCTAAACATCTACCAAAGTGGAGATGGCTCCCTTGTAGTCTGATAGCACTTCTGAGACCTTGGTCCATCCATGTACACAGACACCTACACCCAAGGTCCTCTTGTTGGCAAGTCAGCCTTCCAGAGGGGCAAGGATAGCATGTTAAAACCAACCCCAGCAGGAAGTACTGCCATACAAAAGACTTTCCAAGATTTAAAATTACTAATTACTAACTGCTACCATGTTTCGCTGACAGCCCAGCCAGTCAATAAGAGCAAAGGCATGCAATTGGTGTTTTATTAGGGTGTAGAATAGCAATTATGGAGGAGGTAAAGTTATCCCACTGGCAGTAGCAGTGAGAATATATAGGGGTGCCCTAGGGCATGTGGTGTTTCCAGGATATTTCTCTGAAGTTCATGTTTTGCCCTATAATCCATAAAAAAAATAAGCAGAAAAGGGTCCAGAGTAGCATCTCCCTTGTTTAACTGGCCTATGAGTAATAATACCAAACAAGTTCTGCTTTAGGGACAGCATCAGGCTTTGCTCTTCCAGTCAGCTCAATTTTCTGATGCTGCGAGCTGTGCAGAAGGCTGTAGGAAGCATTCATTCCCTGAATATGTGTCTTTGCTCTCATCCCTAAAGGGATAGTTCAGAATATGGGACAGACATAGTATTTACTGTGGGCATTGCACCTGTCAAGGTAACATTACCATGGGATGGAGGGTAAAAAACACTTCTTTGCTAGGCGAGATAGATAAACTGGCTCATGAGCTCTGGGCACTTACTTGCTAACCTTGTCCTGTACCTGTGATGTGATTATCTGTGAAGACATAGCTGTAAGGCTCTACAGAGCCTTGAAATACACATGTTTTAAGAGTATGTTCTCATTTAGTTTTATAATCCCGGTGGCAGCCTTTGCTGTGTAGTTCCTGAGGTTTAAATGCTGATTAGGTTAATGGCTTGTAATGTAACCCCGAAGTTGGTCATTGGTCCCTTGAAAATGCCTTGTGATTGTGATCATTATTGCTTAATTGCAAGCCCTGCCTTACCCATGGGTTGAGCCAGGCTCCAGTTTACCTTGGTCCTTGCAGAGCAAAGAGCAGGCAGAGAGGTGTCTGCAGAGGAGCACTCTCTTGGAGCTTTTATATAGAGGTCTCTAAAATTTCCACCGTGCCATAGCTGGGCAGAGGTAACCTGATCTGTGGAAAAGTGCCTTTGTGTTGTGGCCTACAGGAGAGCTGCTTTATTCACAAAGCCTGAATGCAGGTTAGTTAAATTGTAGCCCTTGTATTCAAGGTCACTGTTAATTTTTTTTAATTGCAAACTTTCTCCCAAGTCTGGGGTTGCAAATGAGATAAGCTCCCAGAAAGGGCTGGAAATTGTGGCATTTCATCCCTCGATTACTCTGTCACCCTGACCCTCCCCTTTATCTCAGAGGAAAATAAGCTTTATAAACTGCTGTACATAGATTTTAACATTGTTGCTGATACTAGGAGTCCCTGAAAGGATGTATCTCTGGGAAGAGACTGATGCTCAGTCTGCAGCGTATCATAAAATCAACCAGGGCAGGGAGATAAGAACATGATTATGGCCAAGGTTTCCAAAGGAGATCATCCTTCTTCACATGAGGCATGGTGGGGCACATGAAGCTTGCACCAGTGCTAGGGGAGACTTGCAAGGAGTTGATTGGGGAATAGTGAGCAGACAAACCACAGCAGGCTCTGGAAGTACTCTGAGTTAGAAATAGTGAGAGGCTGCAGAGCATCAGCGTGTATTTGCCTTGCTGTTACTCTTGGACATCTGTGGGTGCTGCTGGATCCTTGGCTCCAGCTGGAAGAGTCGTTGCTCTGCTCTCCTGCTGCTTGGAGGGCTTGCCCTCTCTGCCTGCACCTGCGTGCAGACAGGAGCAGAGGAAGGACTTGCAGGCCGGGTACCACTCTGAAACATCATGTTTGAGGACTTGTATGCTGGAGGGCAAGTCCAGCCCCCCATGACTGCCTGTCAAGGAGCATTTTCTTGCCCTACTTGAACCAGTCTGCTGGGTTGTTTCCTCATACCTCTTCAGCACAAGTAGGAGACCTGCAACACTAGAGGGGTGAGAGGGTGCTTTACACCTAGTCCTGCAAACCTTCCCCCTACTTAGCCTTCCCTTACTCCTTTCCTAGAGGGAATATCAAGGAGCAGAGCAGGGATGCTAGTCTCTGGTTTTCTTGGATGCCTTGATGCTCCCTAAACTATGACCCTACCAGATACTCCCCTGGGTTAAACCTTGCAGATTTTAAGGTGTAGCTTCTTGCATTCTCATTCCTAGTGGGCAGCGTTGGCTGCTCCTCTGCTTGAGCTCTGATGATCCTGGCAGAGCAATATGTGCATGGTGCCTGTATCAAGCTCCAGTCCTGTTTTTCCTGACCTGAATGCACAGAACAGCTTGTTCTTTGCTGTCTGTTAACCCTTACAGGGACACTTAATCTTGTTCTCCTTTGTTCTGCGTTAGCAGTGCTTGTCAGGGTCAGCCCCATGCTTTGGGTTTAGGGGCAGAGAATCAGAATCATAGAATGTTTTGTGTTGGAAGAGACCTTTAAAGGTCATCTAGTCCAACCCCCAACCCAGAGCCTTTGAGGGAGTTAATTGCTGAGTGATGATGGCTCTCCTCAGCTGAAGATCTGCCCTGTGAGCTATTTAAGCTTCTGTTTCTTGTATCTTGGTGCCAATCAGATTAGGTGGTGCCAGGAAGCAGACCACAGCCTGCTCGCTCTTGAATGCAGCCTTTTTCCTCCTTACCTGTTTATCCTAGTCAAGCCACTTCCCACTCCGCCTTGGTTCTTTTATTTAGCTTTGTTCCTTCCTTTTCATTTTCACAGCCTTACTCTGCCTCATCTCTTCTCTCCCTGAGACTCTTACTGATTCTGACATCCAGCCTTAACAACAGAGTAAATCCTGTTCCCTGTTGTACTGCTGGCTGCTCCCTTTGCAGTGCCGTGTCCCCCTCTGCGCTGCTGCATCAGGCTTTTCTTGCTCTTGATTCCCTCCACAATGCTTACCCTGTTGTGACTTGGATTCCCTTTAATGTGCAGAAGTGGAGGGATTTCCAGTTGAGCAGAGCTGCAGAAGGCACTCGTCTTCCCAGGAAAGAAAAGGAAGCAGGCTGAGGAGGGGAGCGTGGCTCAGGGCTGCCCAGCCGTGATCAGTCCCAGGGCTGCTGCTGCCCTGGCTGTCCCCAGACACCACTCTGCTCGTCTCCCCTCTGCACTGTTCCACTCTCTTGTTGCTGATTTTGGCAAGGGATTTGCTGTTGCAAAAATAAGCTCAAAACCCCCTTAAGCTCACAGGACCAAGCGTTCCAGCCAGGCCCATCCCCTGCCTCTTGCAAGGCTCCACCTTTATCCTTATACTAAAAATAAAATGCAAGGACATTCCTTCTTAGTTACTCTGTTCTGTTGTTCTGACCTCATTAGACTTTTCTAATAGAAAATTTCATTGAACTCCTCTATTAGCAGTGAAAACAAACAAGCCCACTGGACTTCCTCTGGAAAAAAATGCATCTGTATCTCAGGGAATTGCAGGGAGCCAAATTTCCACTGTTAAGTCTGTGCTGTACACACCTGTTCCCTTACATGTGTTTAGTAAACAAAGTTGTCTTCACACTCAGAAAAATTTAAAACAATTTATGCTTTATATCAGAACTTATTTCCCTCCCCAGTTTGAAATTGCTTCTGTAACGTTATAGGGAGCAAAGTGCTGTTAGCTGGGGTTGCAAGACCAGCTGCTTTTTTCCAGAGCCCCTGAACTAAATATGTTTTGAAGCTTATGTATGTGCGTGTATGTAGGAATGATAGCCAGGTGATGGATTGCTAGGCCACATCATAAATTCAGTTTGTTGGACACCTTTGATTACCTCCTCTGCACTCTGCCCGTAATCATTCTCCTCCAAACATCCTTCTAATGTTCTTAACAGCAGCCAATTAAAACAAAGACTCCACTTGCCATATATCCCCTCTTCCCTGTGCCATTGCCCAAGCTCCTTCCTTTGGGTGGGGGAGATAAGTGCATTGATGGATGGTGGTTCAGAGTGCATGCTCAAGGTTTGTGGGAATATATCCATATTTGTGGTTTGTTTGGGTTTTTGCCTGCTGCTTTATAAGTCAGGTTGGGCAGACACCCAACCAGGCAGGGGTGGGTGCTTGTGTGTTTGTATGTTGCTGGCCATGAGTGGCTGGGGGCTGCAGGGTGGTGCCAGGAAGGACAAGGCATGTGAAAGACACTGCTCATCTCTACATCTGCCCTGGCTAGCTAGAGGCCACCTTCTCGGGGTCCTAGTTTTGATTTGATAGTTTCATGCTGAGTCAAATGTTTTCTGGAAGAAAAGCATGTCACAGGCCATAAATGGGAAATTGGAAGTAATTCAGGTCACTGAGGCTTCCATAGGGGAGAGAAGTTGAAGGCTGTTGCGTTACAAGAATGTAAGGAGAGAATTGAAAATACAAGGACATCAGCTGGTGTCCATAACTTGGGCATCTCAGGGAGAATAGGGAATGTTCAGTCCCTGAAAAGTTGATTCATCTACCTGGCAGTGAAATGAAGAGCAATAAATAACACATTTTTGGGGTATGTGGAAGGCAGGAGAAGCCAATACAGTAACTTTGAATGGCTTGGGAAGTGCATCAAGGGTGACTGACTTCCTCTTGCCTTTTTCAGGGCTTAGCTGTGTTGGCTCTTCTCCATGTGCATTCGCAACCCCTTTGTGTCCCACAGGGGCACCAGGCTTGACAGCCCCTGGCCACTAGCTGAGCAGGTAGCACTTGGTGCCAAAGTATGCTGCCAAAACTGGCCCTTATACCTTCCAGATGCCTCTTGTTTTGGCTGCTCCCCCACATGTTCTCCAGCAATGCCTCCCTTTCACGCTGGGAGGATGCTTGCTGCTGCGCAAGCAAGATTGGAGTGGTTGGACATGCCTTTCATCCTGTTGCAGCCTGCTGGATTAATGGGGCAGATAGATGCGTATGTGCACGTGCTTTCTGCTCCCCCTCCCATGTCCTATTTCATAACGTAATGACTGTGGGGTCTGAGGCAGATCTATTCATCTAATGCTTGTACAGCCTTTACCACAGTAGTTTCTTAATGCCTGATTGCTGTTCCTGGATTTTATCTGCCAAACACCACTGAGGGATAGATGGATTAAGCAATTTGTCACTTGTGGCACCTGTGGGTGCAGCAGGGTTTGAGGCCTTGTTTCCAGGGTCCCAGTCTGGCACTTAGAGACTAGAGCACCTTTCGTAAGTGGTGACCTGCAGTGACTACATGTGCGACAATAATGACTTTAGAGTTTGAGACTAGACTGCTCTGGATTTTCACTGGCATATGGAAGTGGAAAATATGCTCTCAGTTGTCATTATGTTTGCTTTTCCTGATTTCCTGCATGTTTGGACTTCTTTCTTTTATTCTTGAAAGAAGTTGTCCTAAATATATGAGATGCTTTTGTTACTGATCCTTCTGTCTCCTTCTGTCATCATGTATTTGATTTGCAACCTGAGGATGCTGTTAGAGGTCTGAGTTGAGGAATAAGTCAAGGCTTCCTTTCTCCTGAGTCCTGAATCATTTCACAAATATTTCTTGAGTACTTTTGTGCGTGGTGTGCCCTTCTGCATAGCCCATATGTGATAGGTGTTTTCGTTATTGTGCATAAGTCCTCATTTTTAACACATTGTGTAATTCAGATGGACTTGAATGTAGTAGCATAAAGACTTTGGAGGCCTGCCCTGTGCGAAGGGGAAAATTACTGTCTGGCCCAGAGCGGTGGCTTTGTGATGACTGCATTGTGTTCTGGTGTTCTGTGTTTGTACCGAACTGGTTGGCTGCCAAGTTACTTATGGCTTATCCAAGCGCTCAGTACAAAGAATGTTAAAAGAAAAACTATTTTTGTTTTCTGTGAATTCTTCCAGCTGAGAAAGAATTCAAACCACTGTCCAAATGCTATCTTCTCTTTCTGTGGGCCTGTGGTCACCAAGTAGGACAGCTGACATGTGAGTGTATAAGATCACGTATGTGCTTTGGGGAGACGCAGAATAGGGCCCAAATGGAAAATGCTTTCCTGTTGAAGAAAATCTGTCTCCTCGAGCATCAGGCTCTGTGATTAAGAAACCTGGAGTGGGAATTTTCCAGGCACAAGTGCATGTGCACAGGCAGAAGCACCTATTAAACACCAGACCCGGGCAGGTCTGCATATGTAGCAAGTTTGATACCTCCCAAAAGCCCCTGGCCTCCTTGCAGCATGGTGAATAGCTGAGCTGGGCTCTTGTTTCAGTATTTCTCCTGCTTAATGGAGTGTATTGCCTGGCTGGAGGGCTAGGGCCATGCTTGGAGCTTAGCAGAGGCCTGTGGGTCGTTTCTGCCAGCAGAATCCCACGAAGGGCAGTTGGATAAAGGCATTCCCTCTCAGCTGTTCCCATTGGCCTGCCCAAACATGCGTGGACATCTATCTGATTGGCAAGGACCTTGGGGGTTTCTTGAACACTGAGTAGGATAATCACATAGATCGTGGGATACATCTGCTTGATCCTATTTCTTACGATTACGTGGTGGGGAACAACCTTAATGAGCCTTGGCCTTTCCTGTCTCCTCTGTAAATTTGTTTGACTCAATTGAGCTCTCTTTGTGTGAGACAGCTTTCTTTGTGCTTGGAGATGGAAGCATCCACCTCTGAAGCTGGCTGTGCTTTGAGACAGGGTTTGGATTAGCTGACCTCCAGAGATCCCTGCCAATTTTTT